>JAJOZX010000571.1:1305000-1348485 GCA_023014485.1 Bathynomus jamesi | reverse complement strand
GTCAGACTTTGATTGGCAATTAACGCAGAAAAGCATCACTGACATTTAAAGTTGTTACCGGGAAGTCATTTTCAGGTATGTCATACAGTACATACCCGCCCACATTTTCCCCATTGAAAAATTATAATAATAATAGTAATTCCAGGAATATATATACTGTATATAATTTTTCTTTTCCTTCTGGGTTTGTATTATATATATATATATATATATATACATATATATATATATATATACATACACACGTCCTTTAATACAGACTTAACTGCATTCCACCCCAAACTAAGAAAAAAATGTGAATAAGGTTTTTTTTTTTTTTTTATCTACGAACCTCTGAAAAAGGTTAGAACGTATCAAATGAGATCAAGTTATACGTTATACCCGAAACGCATTACATTTTATCAAATACAAAATGTATTTAATTACTTAAGCCAGAGTTTGTTTTAATCTCTTTATCCAAATATACTGATTTTTTTTGGAACTCCTTCAAAGAAAAAAAAATTTACTTTCCAGTTCGTGTAATTTTTTTTTTTTTTTTTTTATCATCCTTGAATCGAAAACGAGTTGGGGGTTTGGAGAACCTCAGATTTTATAATGTCAAACTCGGTTAAGAAGAACTCGAGTCTCGTATGTCAATACAACTCGTCTTAATGAGCTCAGTCTGACAATACTCTGCTTGCCTTTGATTTTTTTCATTGCGCACACACACACACACACATACACACACACACATACACACACACACACACACACATATATATATATATATATACTTTTTGGACAAATATTGCTTACAGATTAAATTTTACACAGAAACAAAAACCGCTTTGTTGTACAATGCATCATTCCACCCATACATCCACTCATGATACGAGCAGCTCGCAGCTTCATTGCCATATATGAAGAGAGTCAACGTACGAATGACGTTTCCGTATATAGCTTTAATTTACCATATTCTAGTGAGAAGCCCAATCCATAAGCCTTTCACGTGCGTGTGTCGTTAGTTTGCACTTCTGGTTTTACAGGTCCGGGTGTATGATTCATCAGGAGCAAGATGCACCACAAATTTGCGTTTCCTTACAGAGGAAACACAGGTACACCGGTTAATCACAAATATATATATATATAAGATCAAAGGATGAAGGGGAGAAAGAGAATGACTGAAGAGAAAGAGGGGAGAGACAGAGAGAGAGAGAGAAAGAGAGAGAAATAGAGAGAGAGAGAGAGAGAGAGATAGATAGAGAGAAATAGAGAGAGAGAGACAGAGAGAGAGAGAGAGAGAGAGAGAAGAAAACCCAAGAAAATAAAAGAATAACGAAAAACTCCAAAATAAAATTCTCGGTTCAATGGGAAAGCGAAATAGAGAATAATCCAAAAGAGTGAAAATGAAGATCAGAGAAAGGGGAGCAAGACGAACGAATGAAAATAAACGTAAAAAAACAAAAAAAAAAAAAATCGAAGTGGAAAAAAACGGAGAAAGACAAACGGAACACTGCTGTAAATAGAAAAGTGTTACACAGCATTTAAAGATGAGGTAAAAACTGAGAAACAAATACGAAGAAAGTATAAGAAAAAAAGGAATGTACAGAACAGAAAAGTGTGCTTCACAAGTGCTTCACACAGCTCAAATCGAACTTATAGATGCAAACCTATGATATATATATATATATATATATATATATATATATATATATATATATATATATATATATATATATATATATATATGCAGTACAATCACAGAATAACACGTGATCTTATTAATAAGCAAACAACCACAGGGAAAAGGAAAAAGAAACACGAAATCCGAGAGCTTTCGTGATATATTCACATCTTCAGGGAAAAACAAGGAATTATATCACGAATATATCACGAAAGCGCTCGGATTTCGTGTTTCTTTTTCCTTTCCCTGTGGTTGTTTGCTTATACATATATATATATATGCACTAGAATCACAAAATAACACGTGACCTTATTAATAAGCAAACAACCACAAGGAAAAGGAAACACAAAGTCCGAGCGCTTTCGTGATATATTCACATTATCAATATAATAATATTATCAATATAATATATTCACATTATTTCTGTTCCTCCTTGATAATGTGAATATATCACGAAAGCGCTCGGACTTTGTGTTTCCTTTTCCTTGTGGTTGTTTGCTTATATATATATATATATATATATATATATATTATATGGGCTACGTCGTGGCCATTGTCGTAACACCGCTTCCCGGAGATCGGCGAAGTTAAGCGACATTGGGTCTGGGTAATAGTTGGATGGGAGACCGTCGTCCTCCGCTGCCAGATTATGTAGCGACCCGTGATTCGGATCCCACGTAAAGCTGTAGGTCCCCTCCGTCATATGACCTTAGATGTTGCGAAGGAGGTTAAACAACCCCCAATTAAAAAAAAATATATATATATAGGCGGTGGTGTAGCGGTTAGCGTCGCTGGCTGGTGGGGCGTAGTTCGGATTCGACGTTAAACTGTAGGTCTAAAGTAGAGTGACAAGCTTGACCTTCGCCAGAATGAACAATTCGGGCGGAAGCAAAACCAAGATTTAACCAAGGTGTGTATATACAGGGTGTCCCCATAGGAAAAATAATAAAAAAAGGCAAAACAAAAGCTTTTATTTACAGAACGTGCTCAATATGTCCACCATTGTTTTCAATACACAAATTCAGACGTGATACCCAGTCAGCAAGCACACGGTGAATGATGTCAGGAGTAATGGTGTTACATGCCCCAATAATGCGCTGCCGCAAATGTTCAACACTCCTAATTTTCTCTGCGTATACCAACGCTTTCAAGTGGCCCCAGAGATAAAAATCTAGTGGCGTGAGATCCGGGCTTCTAGCTGGCCATTCCACGGGCCCTCGACGTCCTATCCAATGACCAGGGAATTGTTGGTACAGATATTCCCTTACTTGGGTGCTGTAATGTGCAGGAGCGCCGTCTTGCTGGAACCATGTTGAGAAATTTCCTTCTTCGTTCAAGACACTGGGAAATGCTTCTTCCTTGAGCATACGTAGGTAGGTGCCTCCAGTGACATGTTCATCGAAAAAGAGGGGGCCTATGATGCGATCCTTCCAAATGCCACACCATACCATCACCCGAGATGCACCTTGTTCCTTTGAAGAGGTATACCAGTGAGAGTTGTTTTGAGACCAGTAGCGGGTGTTCTGTCGATTTACCTCACCATTTCCATAAAAAACAGCCTCGTCACTGAACAGAATGGAGGACGGGAAATTGGCATCCCGAGCATATTGTTCCGTAGCCCCTTCACAAAATTCCATCCGCTGGTCGGGATCATCTTCGCTTAATTTCTGTAGGATCTGAAGTTTATATGGATGCCATTTGTGAGCCTGAAGAATGGGATGGCTGCTACTTTTCGACACTCCTGTCTCTGCGGACAATCGCCAAAGAGACTTATTAGGACTTCTGTTAAAATGAGCCAGGATAGCAGTCGCTGTATCATCGTCAGTGGACCTCCTTGAAGGTCCACTGCGTGGTTTATCTTCTATGGATCCTGTTTCCTTAAACTTTGCAACAAGTCTGCTAACACAACTCTGTGTTATTGGCTCGCGGTCTGGGTGCAGTCTGTTAAATTCAGCAGCGGCCTCTCTTTGACTCCGATTTCCTATGAGTAGAATTATCTGGATTCGTTCTTCCTTGCTCACAGACATTATGGCCTGTAGAAAGAGAAAAATATGAATTATGGTTTGTAGAAATAGAAAAATATGAATTTCTCCTATGATGCCGGACTTATGGGACACCCTATATATATATATATATATATATATATATATATATATATATATATATATATATATATAAACGTTGTCTGTATACATGTAAATAATTTGAATCGATGTCAGGAGTGAATTTATAATATTTAACGTAATAAATTTCAATTTCTTTCTGTCAACCAATGAAGCAAAACAATTTTTTACTTGCAGAAAAAAAAACCCAACTGCAGTTGGTAAAACATAATATGTTTTGATTGTCTGGCATTTATAAAAACTTCCTCTTAGAAGTAAAATAACGATTTACTGAAATTTCCTTAAACAATGCAATATGCACACACACACACACACACACACACACACACACACACATATATATATATATATATATATATATATATATGTGTGTGTGTGTGTGTGTGTAAATTGAAACTTAGACAGTACGAGAGCAAAGGTGAAGCCTTCACGTTTAATGTATTCAAAGGATGGACCACTTAATTGAACGCTTGAGTATGGGAGGAGCGGTATTTTGTATCGAAACGTTGTATTTTATTATCTTAAATGCATTATCTAATGGATTTTATTTGTTAAAAGCATTTTTCTTGTATGACGTCCATTATGAAAAAAAATAACACTTTTAACTTTTAACTCTTTCAAAGTAACTTCGCGCGCGAATATCTCGTTTCAGCCTTAGGTCAAGTACGTGATCCCGCCTCTGGAATTTGCTTGCTGGAGGAGGGAGTTGCTTTTATCCGTTCTCTGCCTGGCATACCAAACACACCTGGTTCATCCGGGATGGTTCTGAACCAGGTGTTTAGTTTCCTCTTGAAGGTGTCTACGTCAACACCAATAATATTTCTTATTTTTCTCTTTGACAATTGAATGAATAGTTTTGGTCCGTCCTGCGACAGCAAAATATGACTTTTCTTTTAGATTAAAAATAATAATGTCAATCTCACAGTTTCTATTTTCAATGTTGTTTACATGGTATAGCTGCAAGACTCATCGTGACACGTGAGACAAGATTTTCGACTATTTTCCCTGTGAACTTTACAGTGTATGTTTATCTTTATTTTTTATTTTTTTTGTATGGAATGCAGCTTTAATTCCCGTAATACTACTGTACTTTAAGCTGAGACTTTTACTAGTTTCTTTATTTTAACTGAGAACTGTACTTAAAATATACAATACATTTTTTTTTTTTTTTCTGGAAGGCAAAATCTAAGCAATACTCCAATTTGGATACGATCATAATTTTCAAAAACGAAAGATTTGCTATTTCGCTGCTTTATTTCAAAAGTTTTGTATATCTCCTGCGTCGTAATTACAGCTTTAATTATTTTCATCTTATTTTTCCTCGCTTTTCGATCTCAGTTAACATTACTCCAAAACCTTTTTGCCTTTGAATAACTTGTACTTCATGTCCACTAAATGCGTAGTATTTCGTAGATTTAGTGCGTCATTTTTCATATCATAAATGTTGAAATTCTTACGTGTTGCGTAGATATCGTGGTCTTATGACCGTTTCAATATTTTGTCCATGTCTGTTTCCAGAGATTTTAAGTAATTTGAGCTTCTTAATTTGTACCCTGAATTTTAGAGGCTATTATTACACTTTCGACGACATAACAAAAATGGAATAGAATTTTTCTTACGAAATTGTATTGATCTAAAGATCCTGTTCATTTGTATCATCTCTGAAACTTCTATCAACTCTTTGTAAATTAAAGTTTGATTAAATTAGGTTAAGTTGGTTTAGGTTATATTAGGTTAGATTATGTCCTTATAAATACACTTTCCTTTTCCATCAAGATTATATCCGGTTATCTTTCACGAGGTTAGATTAGGTTAGGTTAAACAGGTTTGTGTTTTGTTGGCTTTATTTAAGAAGGCTCAAAATTTTCGCTAGAAATTTTTTCATTGGAAAAAAATTACTCGACGTCTCTAGAATTTGGTCCGTCGGTATTTGTATTCCAAAAGATCGTCAACGAAAGATACCACAATACTATTACCGATTAACCCATTAGCTATGTCATTTATCGTTATAATGAATAGTAATAATGCAAGTACTGTTCCTTGTGTACCTTAAAAAACTGTCCGCTGCTTTAAAACTGAGAGAAACAGGGCTCAGTAGGCCGAAGATACAGTTGCGGGAAAAAATTCGCTGAAGAAAAAATTTTTGAAAGATGCACTGAAAATTTTAAGCGCACACACACACACACACACACACACACACACACACACACACACACACAAATTTTGCTGATGGAAAAAAATAGTCGCATGCCACACCTTCGCTTTTTCATGATTGGACATCAAAAATTCCAACCTTCGGAGACCCACCCTTTTCACAAAAAAGTACACAATTAAAAGTGAGAATAAACACAAGCCTCTCCCATTCACCACTCTCTGCATAGCGGGGAAGGAAAGAACTGTAAGTTAGAATTTATATCCAAAATGTTCCATGTATCTTATCAGGAAAATAAAGCGACAAATATGCTTTAACCTTCTGAAGAAATAGATCTTTGCTTGCACATTTCATTTTATTATTGAACGAAATTAATTCATAAATTATGTGTATAAATTTCCACAAGAAGTGCGGTTTCCTCATTTTTATTATAAAGTCACATTTTTCTTTACCCAAATCTAAAACCTCATTCTCATTCCACAGTTCTGGAGTTGAAAATTCTCCTGAGAAATTAGTACATTAAGTATCTAAGCGCTTTTTAAAGAATGTTATGAAAATGAAAATGAAAATTAAATGAAAATGAAATGAAAATGAAAAGGTTTATTGGCAGACTATAGTCCATATGACAAATATTATTAATACAATGACAGTTCATACACTAAGGATAAAAATATATACAATCGATTAGAAATAATACTGCACTGTCGAAGTTAAGTGGAGCTACAGACAGACGTTTTCGTACCAAGAAGTCCATAGCTTAGAGGATAAATGGCAGGACTCATGGATAGCTTGGATGATCGGGTTGGTTGATGTTTTAATTCTTTGCATTAGACTGTGTTGAGTACGTCTTGGTACCTCCGGGTAGCTCGGAACATTGCGGGTAGCAAACATTTGCGAAGCTGAGCATCTCGGGGGTAATTTATGTAAGAGTCTAAAAGACCTGTTGTACAGCAAATTTAGGGTTCTGCCAGAACCTTTTTTATAATTCACCCAGAGTTGCTGACCGTATATATTACTGCAGAAAGTACGAAAGAGAGTGTCTTTAGCTTCACTTGAACAGAAACGAAAGTTCCTTATGGTCATATTCGCTTCAGCACACAGGCTTCGAGATTGTTTTCTTATATCCGAGTCATCACTCAAGGAGCTGGTAATAGTTTGACCCAAATACTTAAACTCTTGTACTTCCTCAATTACTTCACCATTCATTTTAAACCTTATATCAGCTGGCTGATTACAGCTTTTAGGATGAAATTGCATAACCTTAGTTTTTGTAACATTAAAAAGAATATCATGTTTCTGCGAATACACTTCGCAGACATTTAGTAGCCGATCCAGACCTTTAACAGAGGGACTTATTAACACCATATCATCGGCATAAACTAAGTTATTTATCCTTGTGTTATCTATACAACATCCTACTGTTGCCTCATTAAGTGAAGCAATTAATCCGTCAATATACACATTAAACAGCATAGGGGAGAGCAAGGAGCCTTGTCTCACCCCGCAAGAGGAGCCAAAACACTCGGATAGTACATTGCCCCACCTAACAGTGAAAGATTGGTGGGAATACCAAAATTTCAATAAATTTAATATGTACATGGGAACCTTCCTGTCTTCTAGTTTTTCAAATAAAATATTGTGGTTCACCCTATCATATGCCTTACTTATATCAAGGAAACAGCTATAAATGGTTGAATTACTGTCAATGTATTTAGATATTGTTTCTTTAAGTACATAGATACACAGATCAGTTGAGTGGGACCTTTTAAAGCCAAATGATTAGGAGATGTCCATAGGAAATCATTTAATCGGAGTAACAAGAGTTTTTCTAGTAGTTTCAAGAAGCAGGAAGCGATACAAATATTCTTTAGAGAAGAGTATTAGTAATATACATAAGCATTATTATGCAGTTAAGTACACTCAATCAAGTGTCACAATATTTAATTTTGCCCAGACGTGGAAAACATGCTTTTCAAGTGAAAGGATTATATCGTTTGTTCGCTACCGCCACTGTAAAGATATGGGAAACTACAAAGTTTTCGTGAAAACCTAAGCTATAATAAACTATAATATATACGTTTTAAAGAAATGCTAAGAAATTAACATTAAAGAAAAAAAACTGATGCAATAGTCACTTTTCGAGATACCTCAGAAAATTTTATTCTCTCCCCATTTTCACGTCTGTGAACAGCACAGACCACCTACAAAAATTAAAAGTTTCACCGAAGTGCAAATATTACGATAATTTGCATCTCTTCATCAATTGTCTTCTTTACGGATAGAAATTTTAATAATGATATTGCTAAGTCATATATTTTTTTTACATAACTATCAGATTATTACTGAATTCATACAGAAATGCATGACGCAATATACAGATTAAAAATTATAAAGTAGTGACACTGTCATAAAAACTTACAAGACTATAACGTTTGTAGCACTTTCATTTAATAGAAAGCCTAAAACGCCACTCTACTGATTCGGCTTAAACACTATAGATAGATTTACAAGCCGAAAACATACTTCTGCGAGGAACAATCCTCGAAATTGGTGAATGGAAAGAAACCCCAATGTACTGTTATTAGGGCCAGTATGTATGGTTTAGCTATGTTGGTCCAAATGTTTTCACTGATATCACATTTTAATTGGATACTTTTAAGAAAAAGCAACTACAAAATGATCAGTGTCCTTTTTTAAATAATATATTTATAATTTACCAAGTAAATAGTTTAGGTATTAAATGAAGTGATTTCTCAGGAAATTTCCAAATAACTGTAATGTAAATAGGTTAGAAATAAGGCAAATAAAATGTTAGGTATTATTAAGAGGAATGTTAGTTACAAAAGCAAGGAAGTCATCTGTAGATTATATAATTCTTATGTTAGGACTCGCTTAGAGTACTGCATTCAAGCCTGGTCCCCTCACTATAGGCATGATATAGATATGCTTGAAGGTGTGCAATGTAGGGCAACCAAGTTTATCTCTGGCTTATCCTTAGTAAGAAGATTAGATCTTGGGATGGGGCTGGAAGGTGAGAAAAACACGATTATATAATTAATAAATTATATTTATTCATTAATTAATAAAAGTGAATGTACAAATAAGGTTTATGAACACTGAAGCAAATTTGTAATTTTATTTTGCTGATATAATGCATGGTAAATTTCAAATATAAATTGTAATTTATATTCCCTTCCCTGCTGTGCTGGAAGGGGATGACGGGCTTATTATTATTTTGTTTTTTGTGTGTATGTGTCTGTGCTTTCTTTGGTGAAAAGGGGCATGTCTTTGAATACTAAACATAAAATCAAAATGACTCATAACTCTGTAAGAGTTGACCTGAGTCGAATCTGTAAACAGTGAGTAAGGTGAGTTTTACTACATGGTCCGTTATATTTTTCCTTTTGAGTAGCAATTGACCTAGCAGTTCTATTGACTTTTACTCCTGAGTTGAACTTACACAGCCTACGTGGGGACTTTCGCGTTCACGGGGTTACTACTTCGGTTGATGTTAACGGACTTCGTGCGATAGTGGAACCTTAATAACAGCTTCCACGTTGTTAAACAAATAATAAGACTATGTCCCGTAGCCTGATAATTGTTATATTACTACTTGTTAACACATCACTGAAAACAACAACAGTAATGATACTATACTCGAGTTCCAACCACGATTTGACGCACTTTGCTTTGTTGTAACGTTAGCCGTTGTCTCTTCACTATTTTCTCATGTAGCCATCGAGAGAATCTCTTTTAGAACCCAACAAATTGTACTTTACGTGGTTTAGTACTCTCTCAATTCGCTGCCCAGGTATACTAAATTACACTTCACAGGTCCATTAGGCCTATGGCCGAAGCAGTTTCATTGTTCTTCCACTTTCAGGATAACATTTCACATTTGGGGTCGTGAATCACAAATGAGGATAGGAAACACTCGAGATAGAGGAAACACTCAAGATAGGGAAAACACCTAAAAAAAAATAATTTCATACTAAGTCACTGGTCACGAGCGAATAAAATTAAAATTTCATAAAAGTCTTACCAAAAAGAACTAAATTTGTTCGGGGTGGAAAGTGTCCAACAATTTTAAAAACTTCAAAAGCCGTTCACACTTATATGTTTTTACACAAAAGAACGAGAACAGAATAAAAAAGTAAACCAGCGAGGACCTTCGCGTACGCGCGTGCATCTTCCACCCTTAACCCTTTCGGTACTAAGGACGTAGATTAACGATCGTCGGTAGGAGTACTACAGACGTAGATCTACGTAAATATTTTTTGGTTGCGGCCTTATTTGTGACAGGAGCTGGTTGTTATGGCAACCAGTACTTCCTATGTTTCTTGATCATCTGTGTATGTGCAAAAAAAAAAAAATGGGTGTCTCGATTGTCACGTATCCAGTTATCCATAAATCAGGTTCGCGTTCACGACCTCCGAATCACCAGCTGACAGAAGCAGATATAGTAAAGGGTGTCAGGAAATGATTGCCCCCCCCCCTGTACAGAAGAAACTGAAAGGAATAGAAAAAACAGACAAAACCACGCGAAAGAGCGTTTAATTTTGAATAAAAAACACTTGTTTTAATATCGGGTGTTGCCCCCATTTGCAGCTCTGACGGCCATTAATCGACGGGGGTATGATCCCAGAAGTGTCTCAAAGAGATCGGTATCATGACTCATTTCTTCAAGGACTTCGTTGATCTTCGCAGTCATAATTTCTGTTGAATACCGATTTTGAATGGGTTGTTCCAGCATTAAGGACTCCACCCGATCCTTCATGATGGATCCGACATGTTCACAGACATTAAGATCGGGAGAATTGCCAGGCCATTCATTATTTCCGAAAAAATCAATGTTATTGTCCTTAAGCAGTTGTTGAGTCGCAAGTGCTTTCATACAGGGGCTTTGTCGTGAAGAAAGGTTGCCTGTTCAACATCCAAAACACACTCGGGGTCTTTCAAAAACGGAATTACATGTTGGGCTAAAATTACATTTCGAAAATAAGGCCCATCCCAACTGGTTCCTCTTGGTTTGATAACCCAGATGAGCTTCCGAATAGAGAACATAATGAAAACACCCACACATGCTGGATTTTTTTACTATTTCTCGATACTTCTGGTCGTCTGGGACTTCATCAGGAGTTGTTGCCCAAACCCGATCATTCTGAAAATTTGGTTTTCTGGAGACATAAACGAAGAATTCATCGCTGACAACCAAGTGAAGGAAATCGTCTTCCGTCCATTCCTCAAGATAATCACAAAACCATAGCCGATCTTCAATATTATGATCACTCTTCCGTGGCTTAGCTATTTCATGCCAAGCACTCAAGCCTTGGCGAACTCGAAATTGATGCACAAGTTGCCGATTGACTATCTTACCACGACGGATAAGTATCTCTTTCGCTACCTCAGAGCAGCTCTTCTTTCGGCGCCGTGATGCAGCAAGCACAATGTCTTTCGATTCTTGAGATAATTTCTCCGGTCTTCCTCCTCGAAATTCTGTTTCACAATCTTCAGGATTCTTATTCCAATTCCTTTTGACAAAGTCTTCTGATCTTTTTAATCTCTCAGCCACCCAGTGTCGAGTTATGAAAGTTGCACCAGCTTCCTTTGCTTCACGAAATGTGACAGCTCGAATGCGGTCAAGAACTCGCTTTTTCTCTGAATCGTTCAAAATAGATGATGCCATGGTTTCTGTGGGGAAAAAAATGGTAAGAATTAAAGTCACAGGAATAGAATATAATGGTTTTTATTCAGATTTTAACGCTCTTTCAAGTGGTCTCGCCGGTTTTTATCTATCTCTTCTAGTTTTTGCTCTACAGGCGGGGCAATCATTTCCTGACACCCTAGAAATTCTCGAACAGAATAGTAATAATTATTCAATTTTTTCGGATTCAGAGGATGATATTTTCGATATAAGTGTGGCTAGACCACGTAACAGTGATCTGTTTTATTTTTAAACCCTAACGCTCTTATAAAGGTATGTTTAGTGAGGTTTTGTATTATTTTATACAGGATGTCCCAGAAGTTTAGATTCATAGGGAAAATAGACATTGTATTTTTAAAGTGAAACAAACACATTTCTAACGTCAGTTTTACATATTTCAGGAAAGAAAATATCCTGATGGCTCAGTATATCAATCAAGAGAAGGTGGAACTGGTATTGCCAGGGGCGTACACAGCATTTCTTAAAGGGGAGAACACACACACACACACACACAATATATATATATATTATATATATATATATATATATATATATATATATATATGATACACACAGACCATGCATGGAACAAGGAACTCTTCGGGATAATTAAATCTACTATAGTCCGAATAAGTAATGGTAAATGACAAATACCATAGTTTTTCTTTTTCATGATGCAAGCCCGACGTGGGCAACGGGTCTCTCGCAAAGAGGTCCCATAAATATAGCTTCCCTCACCAGCTATCTGCAAAGCAGACAGGATCCAGCTTTGGGGCATGGATCTAGGGTAAAGCAGCCTAGCCCCACTACATTTAGAACCTCAATATAAGTAAAAGACTCGTTGCATTCACGTCGGATTGAATAAATCAAAGAAAAAGGGGTAACTATTATATTTCAGCCAAAACCAAAACTTAAACCTCAACTGGCAGAACTGAGCGTCCACTTTTCAAGGCACATAACATGTCCGTTTCATGATGGGAATGAACTCAGAATGGTTCCCTGATTTTTTATGATACACACAGACCGTGCATGGAACAAGGAACTCTTCTGGGATAATTAAATCCACTATAATCCGAACAAGTAATGGTAAATGACAAATACCATAGTTTTTCTTTTCATGATGCAAGCCCGACGTGGGCAACGGGTCTCTCGCAAAGAGGTCCCATAAATATAGCTTCCCTCACCAGCTATCTGCAAAGCAGACAGGATCCAGCTTTGGGACATGGATCTAGGGTAAAGCAGCCTAGCCCCACTACATTTAGAACCTCAATATAAGTAAAAGACTCGTTGCATTCACGTCGGATTGAATAAATCAAAGCAAAAAAGGGGTAACTATTATATTTTTAGCCAAAACCAAAACTTAAACCTCAACTGGCAGAATTGAGCGTCCACTTTTCAAGGCACATAGTGGGGCTAGGCTGCTTTACTCTAGATCCATGTCCCAAAGCTGGATCCTGTCTGCTTTGCAGATAGCTGGTGAGGGAAACTATATTTATGGGACCTCTTTGCGAAAGACCCGTTGCCCACGTCGGGCTTGCATCATGAAAAAGAAAAACTATGGTATTTGTCATTTACCATTACTTATTCGGACTATAGTGGATTTAATTATCCCAGAAGAGTTCCTTGTTCCATGCACGGTCTGTGTGTATCATAAAAAACTCAGGGAACCATTCTGAGTTCATTCCCATCATGAAACGGACATGTTATGTGCCTTGAAAAGTGGACGCTCAATTCTGCCAGTTGAGGTTTAAGTTTTGGTTTTGGCTAAAAATATAATAGTTACCCCTTTTTCTTTGATTTATTCAATCCGACGTGAATGCAACGAGTCTTTTACTTATATTGAGGTTCTAAATGTAGTGGGGCTAGGCTGCTTTACCCTAGATCCATGTCCCAAAGCTGGATCCTGTCTGCTTTGCAGATAGCTGGTGAGGGAAGCTATATTTATGGGACCTCTTTGCGAGAGACCCGTTGCCCACGTCGGGCTTGCATCATGAAAAAGAAAAACTATGGTATTTGTCATTTACCATTACTTATTCGGACTATATGGATTTAATTATCCCAGAAGAGTTCCTTGTTCCATGCACGGTCTGTGTGTATCATAAAAAACTCAGGGAACCATTCTGAGTTCATTCCTATATATACCGGGTGTCCGAGAATTATCTGTACAATTTTTGGCTGTTATTAAAAGTCAACCATGAAGTGTAGAAATTCCAGTGTTATCCCATTTTACAGAGAATCTCATTATGTTTTTTCTGATACCACGTTTTGATAAGTTTTTTAGAAATGTACGCGGGTGACAGACATTGATGATTTAAAAGCAAGAATCACAGCTGCTATTGAGCGAATTGATGTGGATATGCTGCAGTGTACATGGCAACATTTGGAGTATCGATTGGATGTTTTGCGAATCACTAATGGTGCACATATCGAATGTTTGTAACAACGTTACTTTAATAAAAGAAACTTTTGAAAATACAGATTCTAAATAATCTTGTTTAAGAATTTTACGTGTGTTATCAAAAATTTTATTAAAAGATGAAATTGTACAGATAATGTTCGGACACACTGGAATTTCTAAAAAACTTGTCAAAACTTGGTATCAGAAAAAACTTAATGAGATTCTCTGTAAAATGGGACAACACTGGAATTTCTACACTTCATGGTTGACTTTTAATAACAGCCAAAAATTGTACAGATAATTCTCGGACACCCGGTATGTATATATATATTAGGCTGTCACTAGGTAATAGGGGGAAAATTAAACGATGGATATTTTCCTATGACACCCCCTAAAATTGTTCCATTTGGTGTAAAACATACGGAAGAGAAATTTGGTCCTGATTGGTCATCATTTAAAGGTCGCCCTCGTCACTGAAAACAAGACCCATTTGTTGACGTCAACAAGCTGTTCAGTGTTCACAGCTTGGGCCGAACCAGATAATAAAAAACAAGGCAATTTGGTGAAATAACGAAAGTAAGACACTTAAAAACGCAAAGAATACAAACAGTTTATTATATAATCAAAATAGAAGACATAATTTGGCGAATAATGGTACAAAATGGAGAAGTAACAAAAGCAAAACTTTGAGAAATAAAATACATATACAGTAGCAGAATAATTGGTGCTCATACGCTGATCAGTGATTAGTTCTTTCGCGTCCTCACTAATGCTGATTTGTTCGGAGCTGGGTGTTGCTTTCTGTGGTCAGTGACAACTTGAACGAGGAACTGGAGCTGTTCTTCTTTCACTGTCAACTTTCCGTTCAGCTCCTTCACCAGAGCCACGGCCCGTTCTGCTCTGTCGTTCACCACTGCAAGTTTGGAGACCACATCCCGAGCTTGCACGTATTCAGAGTTTGACGTCCATGAACTGGGATGGTGGAGCAGAAAGCAATCTGGCAACTGAAGTTTTGAGAAGAATCCTCGGGTGTTCTTTGTGATCAGTTGCTCCAGTCCTTTGCTGTCACTGAGGAACATAGTATCAAGAACCAAAGGTCGTTTTGGCGGCATGTGAGAGGCTTCTTGATCTAACGCTGCAACCATGCTGCACTTCACTTCCATCGATATCCTCTCATCAAAGAACGCCAGACCCACTGCCTCCTCCGAATGGTACCACAGGTGCGCAGACAGCTTCTTGGTGGTACCATCAGAGATCTTCTTGTGCGGGTATCGAAGGAGCGTCCTCATCAATTCCCAATCATTCAGCGGAGCTTCGATGGACAGATGAGCTGTTGCCCACGCTTTCATGTAAACTAGAACAGAAAAGAGGCAGATATCTCGAATTCCGCGTTCCTCAGTGTTCGTCAGTTTAAACTGTCTTCGGAAGAGCCAGATCTTGATGGCATAGAGCCCCTTAGCCATCCATCTCGCCCGGTGCATAGCACCAGGGGCGCGGAAGTTTAGTCCCTTGTATGGAACTCCTCCAAGAAAGATGACGGAAAGATCGAGGAATTCCTGATAGTCATCACGAACTTGAAGTGCTTGTGATTTTGCAAACTCAATGAGCTCCGTTCTATGCTTAAAAAAACTGCTTTGGTGAACGCATCTGTGTCCGCAGTTTGGAACTGTTGCTGGTCAATGCGGGTCCAATAATTATGGAAGCGCTTGAAAAGCAGAATTTCTGGACCGGTAGATACTGAATCTAGCGATGCTGCGAATGCCGCCTGCAGTGTAACAGGTCACGTCCAACTTTTTCTTCCAGAAGAACACAAGTTCCTCCACGGTGGCCTGTGTTTGTCGCGGTTGTGTCGAAACACATAGATTTGACATGATCGGTCACTCCCCATTCATTCAGGCAATCTATGATGGCATTTGTTTGTGCCAGCGCGGTTCCTGACAGAAGTTTTGGCACCCCGAGGAGCTGCTCTGTCCCGGAGCCAGATACAAGAATAGGTAAGCGGTCAACATATTCTCGTGACGTCAGATCTTGCATGAGTTTTCCGTCCCAGTGAACAGTCAACGGACTATTGCCTTGGAACTCGCTCTTCAGTTGCCGAGCCTTAAGGGTACGGAATTTTTCACGCTGACGATGAATGGATCCACGATTGATGTTGTAGTCGCTAGCTGCTGAAGGAACTCCCAATCCTCTGGGTACTTGACCAATTTCTCACAATCAGCGTGGGCGATGTCAAAGAGACGATCGAGGCGTTCAATGAATTCTTTTTCTTTCGTCTTGTGTGAATCGCTCGTCCTTGAGGCGTGTTTTTTGAGTCCTTTCCACTCCTCGAAGACTTTATCCAGTTTGCTGACGCAGTGTGTCTCGAGTCTGGTTGGAATGTGAGCTTTCTCCCAGAAGGACATCACTGCTCGAAGTGACTTCCTCAACGCGTCACGTATTGTCATTTTCTTTTCATGGTGAAGGTAAAGGAAGTAACTGAATGCTTGCCTGTAGGAAGGAAGCTTGCATCCTTTCACCTCATCAACCGCTGCCCCTAATAGGTATATACACTTCCGGGTTTCCATCACCAGAAATCACGTAGCTGAAATGAGAAACGGTGAATCGTTAAGTATTGTTCACTTTATTTCTCAGATATTCAGACACACACAGATACACACACACACACATATATAGAGATATATAGATATCTAATGAACGATTATGGAGACGCCGCGCAAGCATTAAACTTTGGAAGGCGGGGGCGACCTTTTATAGTTATTCAAATAAAAAGATTTTTCAGTCACCATGTTTTTTTTACCAATGGAATAGATTCGCGGGTGTCAGCATGAAAATTTCAAACTTTGCATTTAAGTGACACCCCATATATATATATATATATATATATATATATATATATATATATATATATATATATATATATATATATATTATATTGTATGTGTGTGTCAGCTCAAAATTGATGATAAAATAATTGATTTGGAATCAAAATGAATTGCATCTTGGAAGGCTTCAGTTGTATTTTATTTCCAAGTTATAGGCAAAGAATTAAATTTGCACAAATTAATCGTACGTATAAAGACATACTATATAAACGTTCCTAAGCCAGCCAAAATTGATTTTAAGTTTTGAGTTAATAACATGTCCTGGTAACCATGAAATAACTGAAATTCCATATGACATCAAGATTTTTTTGTGATGAATATTGCAAAGTTATCGATTTTTGAAAATTTCTTTTTCAAATATCTTTAATGATAGTAGTAATAATTTTACAATGGGGGGCCTATGCCCCCCTTATGTACGCCACTGGGTATTGCTACATGTTAGTAGTATAGCCGCAAAAGGGGAGAGTGCAAGAATGTTGCAGGTTATTATGTAATGTTGCAAAGGGGGTGCGGGGGGGGTTGCAAAAAAAAAGAAAAAAATTCCCCCAAAGGGGGGATACTGCAGGTGCAACAAGGAAAACTTGGAGGCGGCGTTATCCCCCAAGAGAAAGAAGGAGGAGAGAAAGGAGGAGAGAAAGGAGGAGGAGAGGTGTTCACCTGGCAGGAGCCAAGTGCACATTAAGACTTCAGCCGAGTAGGCGTTGTTTTATAGGCTCCTAATCAGCCAGTTGGCTGTAAATGGCTTGAGTTGCCAGATACCGCGATACCATTGTATACATTATTATAGACTCCTAATCAGCCAGTTGGCTGTAAATGGCTTGAGTTGGCAGATACCTCTTTTTAGCAGTATTATTGTATACATTATTATTATATACGCCTAATCAGCCAGTTGGCTGTAAATGGCTTGAGTTGCCAGATAGCGCCATGTATTCTCTAATCGAAGACCGAGTTGCCAGATACCATTGTATACATTATTATAGACTCCTAATCAGCCAGTTGGCTTAGAAGGCTTAAATATTGCCAGATACCGCAATACCGTTGTATGCATTATTATATTTCTTAAAAGAATACCGGTAGTAGAAGGCGTAACAATTAAGTAAAACAACATTGCATAATTCTGTTTATTATAAATATATAGAAAATAAATATACATTTGAGGAATATGCATATAACAGTACAGGAAATATATACACACAATTATGGATATATATAAAATAAAATATACATTGCAAATAAATATACACTTCAATAGAAATATGTACATAACAGCACAGGAGAAATATCACGCAAAATATATATATATATAAACACAAATCAATAGAAATATGTACATAACAGTACAGGAGAAATATCACGCAAAATATATATATATAAACACAAATCAATAGAAATATGCGTATAATCAGTACAGGAGAAATGTCAAGCAAAATATAAATACAATTCACTTTTTTTTTCAAAATACTAAACTCGGTTTTAATCGAGTTTACAATTACATCATTATTGCTCTGCATTACGCAGTATATGCGGCTTAATAATATTTCACCGCTTAAAGTATAGGGAAACCTGTATTCGATATGAAGGGCTTTCATATCGTTCAGTACTATTTTTGTTCCCACTTTACAACCGGTTGGTAAGTCATCTTTAAACACGTCTAGAATACAATCAAAAGCACGCACAAAGAGTTCATCGTTAGCTACATTATTAAATACAAGTTTATAAACACGCTTTTCCAATCGAGGGTTTATTTCTACCGACTCGAGCTTTTCAATCGTGAACTCACTCAACATAGCGGCAATTGAAATAATCTTCTAAATCGTTACGACAACTGCGATATATAAAGAAATAGTTCTTCAGGGTGAACGGTGTAGGTGAGCTCAGCCTTGTACCGATCAATTGCTTTGTACCAAAGTTCATGGTATTTCAAAGAGTCTAAACTTTTTAAATAAACGTCCAGCTCTAGACCATTCTCACCAGTCCTACACTCGGTAAACCCATCGAGCAGAGCGGTGTAGGCGTATTCAAGTACTGTATCAAAATAAAGCATGTCCGTAACACGCGCGTCTAATATAGGTTTCAGCTTACGGAATCCGACGATTTCAAACATTCTGTCGAGGATGAAACGGTTTCGCGTAGGAATAAGAGCGTTATTATCAGAAGCATTCTTCCACATCAGCCGTATATCAATGCACGGCCGATCGTTATTTATACACAACGTACATACAACGGCGTATGAGGGTGCGTCACTAATCTGCTCTCTTCTTGTACCTACGTTAGCAGGTATTTTATAACGATCTTCACTCCACTTCTCAACTATCACAAAGATTCTATTCATCTCCTCGATACTTAAATAAACCCGTTTGTTTGTCGGTCTACATTCCGTTTCCAGTACATAGCTAATGGTACCGGAATTACGCCTGAACACGCGCAACGATTTCGTCACGGACACATCGTACGAGGCGTTGAGAATGCTGCTCAAAGGAAGTTCCATCGTATTCGAGGAGCGCACGTCCACTCGGCTCAAGCTCTGAGATAACTATGAGCCGTGTGAGGCACGCAGGTAGGCAGGAATGGTTCGACGGGCGGCTGACTCGATGATACGTGAATGGGCTTGTTCCGCGAGTCGAATTGTTGTACCGGTACAAGAATATCACTACCAGCCTACGCACCAGACAGTTTGGATAAGAACTAGGAACATTTTATGTTTTACTAAACATCTCCACACTCCGGCGCACTATTTGAGAGGAACATATGTTCATATTTTTCCTTTCTGCCCATCAAACGATACTCGTCTCTAAACTCTGTTAAAAATTCACGCAGGGCACTAGCCACAACCTCACTACGAACCTCATCATGATATACGTTAATATAGTGATAAAAATACTTAAGATTGTCCATGATCACGAGATTCACATTTTCAGTCGTAGGGTATGAGTAATCGACATGGTGTAGCATGACGTAATACCGCTTGTCACACCACCCATCAGCAAGACTCATTATCCATACCTGCTGCTTCTCTTCTGCACGCGTTGTTTCTTTTACTTCACGGTGTATGTGAGACTTTATAAAGTTTAGCTCTGCAGTATACTTTAGCACATCGTCTGTGCAACGAAAGCCTTCAACGGTCTCACCAGAAACATCCGTAGAGTATTTGTACATCTTGGAACTTCGCACAATCCAATGTGTTTTAAAAGAGGCATAGGAGGGATGAATATGAAGTTTTTCGGTATCCACACATCCTGGCACTTTACTGAATACCATTTCGTAAAACGTTGTACAAGCAATATTAAAGGTAGCCCATTTGAATACACGTCTGATCTGAATACACGTCTGATCTCTCGGGCTTACTGCGGTCGACTGACCACGCAGGGATTCCCAGATAGTAGCATGACTCACGGTCTTACAGTGGGCGGAGCTTAGAACTTTCACCTACACACACACACACACACACACACACACACACACACACACAAAGGAGAAGTGAAACGCTATTTGAAACATGATTTATTTAATAAACGAGATATTCAAGTTATATATATTTACAAATACGATTTAATAAACGAGATATTCAAGTGTATATATATATATATATATATATATATATATATATTTACAAATAGATATGATTATATACAAGACGTGTGAGTTAGAAGCATCATTGGTATCCAAAGGGTACGGTATCATAGGTACCAGGTAACTGGTAACGTTTCTATAGGTGTTACGGCAACCATCGTACCCCTAAGTTCCTTCACGCCCCCAGCTTCTGCGCCCGAAAATTGTGGGTGCCTACAATTAGTTAGGGAGGTTGTTCATCCACAAAACATACTAGATCCTTCAACGACTCAAAGTTAACAACCTCCCGATTCGCATGGTTGAGCGTAATACCCTTTGCCTTCACGATATATTTCATTTCCTCCCCCACCCTGACCCGTACCCCATAAGTCTTAGGTCCTGTTGAGGCAAAAGAGTCGGCGTATGCGTTGTCCCCATACTCATCCTTGATCTCATCAGTGAGCTCGCCGAGGAACTCCCCAATAGTGGGCATGTATTCACCCTCCCCCTCTGTGAATATCACGCTATCTGTATCGGCATACAATACTCTCCGCCCAAGAGAATGCAATAGACCCCAAAGTTTTATACGGGCGTAGGCTGTTGTGAAGCTGGCCACAGGTATGTTGTAACCCTTGAGGTATCTGTGGCAAATTCAGTGTTGTTGTACTTTATTAGGTAAGTATTACCTACATTTACGATCTCCATCACCTCTTTATCGGGGGCATTGGCATAATCCCAGACATCGCTATAACTTTGTGCCAAATGAATGCTCCCTCTGCCGGTATTCTGCGCAAATTTTCCCCATAGATTGTTTAGACACAACTTTGCACTAAAGCGCTTGCCAGGATTCTTTACAATTTGGACACGATCAAGTTGTATACCTTCGCGGTCGCGGTAACGTTGAATATAGGCAGACTTTTCATCTTCGGTATCAACTCCTCGCGGATACCCTGATGCCTCAACCTTATCCTTCAAAAAGGTGTTTATATATGGTGTGAAAAGGTTGGGTAGGTTCTGAAACCTCCACACCTCATGTATCTTCAGTATTCTATAACCATGGCGCACGGCTAGGGCCAACTCAGGACTTGTATATACGCCTCTGATCTTACGCTGGTGGGGTATATGGTTACATTCGCCGTTATCCTCTTCCGCGCACTTCACGCACAGGGGAAACATGAGCTTGTCGTCGATAACGACAGGTAAGATCGGCATCCATAAATTGCTTGGGGGGAGTACGTCTACGAAAGAGAGCCCAAAGTAAGATCATTCAAATTTTTTGAAAATTCATTGATGGAGGGTAGGCTAGGTCCCACCAGTTTCTCATGAGCGCCCACGGGGTACGGATTGCTCTTCATCACGTATGGGTATAAAGAACAGAAATCGTAGTAATGGAGCTTCACGCCCTCCGTAGGTGGGAAGTATAGTCTGAAAGGATTTGTACGTCCCTCCAAACAAGCTATCACCACATTTGAGAGGATCCAGCACCATTGAACGCTTGATCGTTTTTATTTCCTCACGGTACACCTCGTCTGTCTCCATCCGTGCATCATATTCATGCTCCCACAAGACTTTGTGAGTGAACTGTGATCCTATAAGTTGATCGCGGGTGCGGGTCGATGCAAGACAGTCGGCAGGAGACCTACCGTGGATATCTCCGGTGATTCCGCACTCAGGACGGGGGCATCCATGCCACCAGCAACCGTTAAAGGAGTACACAGTCTTCACACCAGTGACACGGTTTTCACTTAACCCATCAACCCAAAAAACACGTCCATTAATCTTAATGGGTACCCCCGTGTTGCGGGCGTGTTTTATGTATACACCTGTCTGTTGCTGTAGGTGTATGAGCCAGTAAATAGCCTTGTGCCCGTAACTGCGGGGATTGTTTCGGTGAATAATGGCTAAGGCGTCTTTCGGCATGAAGTTATTCTTGAACACCGTAAAACATAATGATGCGATGGTGGTTGCGACTTGCAGTGATCGCATTTGAAACGGACTATGTACATCCTTCTAAAGGCCTGGAAACATACTCTAAGCACGCGCACATCATTCACGCAATAACGCTCACATTCATCAGCTATATATAAGGGTTATTTTATTAAAACTGTCGTAGTATCGATCAAAGTCTTCACGTTCATCCATACAGTCAAATAATGTTTGGGGGGTGGTGGGCCTACGTAGTTTAAAGTCTCGCTGGTGAGGAAAGTGTAAGGGAAGTATCCTTTGGAAACTTCAGCTGCTACTCCCATCACCTTGGGTAGCTTTGCTAATTTACAAGGTGTGAATAATAAAGTATCTTTAAATTGTACATTGCCTCTTATCTGCATCTGTATTAATTTGTTGCCTCTTTTCAATGGATCACCTGTAAATATCTCAGAGGATTCGTGTTTCAAGCAACTCCTTATAAAGGAACTGCGTGTCAAACTTTGCCCCGTTATGGGCGAGAATATACACAGTCATTTTTTTAACTTGTCGGCTAACTTGACAATATAGGACACAAATAGTTTCACAGGACTATCGCTGAATTCGTTTTAAAAACGTTTGTCCGTTTACCACATTTGGGGCACTCGTCACATTCGATATCCATACACTCATCACAGATAGTCTGGCTCACAAGTAAATGTGGAATTACCTCTTTGGTTTCAGCATTCGTATATGTTTCTATATCGTAGTATACAGTTATACAAGGGTTATTTTTAGGCTTAGCATCTTTCATATAACATACGTGCTTTACTCCATCCGCCTTATATTCCTCCTGGCATGTAGGACAGTGAATTACGTCACACTTGTGCTTAAATTTTCCCCAATTATCCATTGTGTGAAACATACCACATTCACAGATTCTCATTTTCCTGCACGTGCCAGTTGATTTATGGAAATCAAAACAGCTATTATTGAAAAATGTGCGTCTACACACATCACAGTCTCTCTTCTCAGCTTCAACTACACGACTTTCACATTTGGTGCTTTTACACTGCTCACATACCATGTGACATTCTTTACAATGTCTCACTATATCATCCGCAAACTCGAGGCACCCCTTACACAAATCATGATGTCTCCCATATTTTCGACTTTGTCATAACTCGCGTAAAGCCACCTTATATTACGGATGGGGAGATACGTTGTCCCTGACAATCCTAAAATAAGTAGGGGCCTTGTACGATCTCTCACACAGCTTTTAAAAACATACACAGTCCTACGACGATCATCCAACCCAAACACAACTATGCGGACATTCATTTCCTGTTCTACCCTTCTCAGCTCTTCAGGACCCATATTACAGTCAAATTCAAGTTCACAGTCTACAGCTAGTTTACGGGCACGCTCCACGACTGTAGGCAACCAAATTTTTTGAGTTCGTGTATTTTGTACAGTAAACATACGTGCTAAGAGTACTGCTATAAAGCCGCAACCACGATCGACGTTTATATGCCGTCTATAAATAGCTTGAGAATTGAGGTTAAGAGTATACGGTATGGCACTATGACCCGCAACACGGTATACATGGTCAATATTTACCGTGAAGTTGTCCATATTGAAGGCTATACTACTTTGGGCGGCTTGCATTATACGTCCTAATATATATTCTACATCTTCAGCCGCCAAACGTCTAAATGGCACTATCACCCAATAATCGTCTACATCACCGTCATCTGACCCGAATCCAAAGGACAGACTCGTCCTGACTTCACGCTCGTCGCGATTCTGAAGAGCGAACTCTATAATACGCTCTACAACCCGGCGTAGTCCGCCCTCAATACCATTGCTATACATGACTCTAGGGTCGACCCTGACTCTATACCGATTTCTAGTGAAGGCTAGGGTGGGGGCTGCGGAGCGCACCAATTCGAGGGTTATATCTTCCTCAACAGAACGGGGGGCGGCGGATGAATTAGGGGGTATATTAGCGGAAGGTGCTGCTGATGGAGGCCCTGTTGCGTAGGAGGTTGATAGTTGGGGCTCTATTATTGTAGACTTAACAGAACGGGGGCGGCGGATGAATAAGGGGATATATTAGGTGCTGCTGGGGGTGTTGTTGCGTAAGAGGTTGAGGGTTGGGGATCTATTACCGCTGCAACAGGCGCGTATTTCGGCCGCTTTATACCTGACGTGGGTATCTCATACCTCCGCTTTGGACGTGTTACCGGTATCGCTGGTGAGGGTTCAGGGGAGGAGATCACAACTACACTGTCGTCGAGGTCATCCGTAATGATGGCTGCTCTACCTCATCGTCATTCACGGTTCTGTGGGAGAAGAAATATAAGGATCAGCACTCAAAATTGTAATATTTTGTAAATGACTCACTTAGGAGTGTGACGTGTTAGAAATGGACTCTGTAGAAAAATTCAGATTCACGAGCCCATCCACATGTATTATATCTGGACCTACAGGATGTGGTAAAACTGTGTTTATGCTTAAAATCATTAAAGAAAAGGGGAGATGTTCTCGAAATTTGTGCATAAAGTTATATGGTGCTATTCGACGTATCAATCAGTGTTCAACGAGTACCAAGATGATATTTTGTTCACAAAGGCGTATATGACGTTAATTCGTTAAAGGGAAATGAACATACAATCATTGTAATTGACGATCTCATGTTGGAGATGGATAAAACGTTTGCCGAGACATTTACAGTATTCTCCCACCATCTTAACATAAGCGTGTTCTTCATCAATCAGAATCTATTTTTCAAAAATAGATACATGCGCGATGTGTCGTTAAATACGCAATATCTAGTCTTATTCGCGCAACGTAGAGATGTATCACAAATTGGGTATTAGCCAATCAAATGTTCCCGAATCAGCGTAAGGAGTTTTTGGAAGTTTATAAAGAAGCTACAAGCACGCGTTACGGATATTTGCTTTGCGACCTTCATCCGCGAAATACGTTTAGAGTGCTTCTGCGAACGAATATATTTCCAAACGAGCCTGAAACGGTGTATATTCCAGAATGACAAAGAGACTAAAGAAATACCGTGAATTAATAAAAATCTATCATCGACTGCCCCGGGCAATGCAGCAGATGTTTATTAAAAATATCGATGCCGACTTTTTAAAATGCATCTGTGAAATCTGTCTTAACGCTATAAATTGGAATGTATCAATGAAAACCCATCAGAAGGATCGCCTACGCCGCTACAAGAACATAATACGTGCACTCGCTCGTAAAAGCCAAACTGTAGCGAAGAAAAAACGAATTATTGTACAAACAGGAGGGTCATTTCTCCCCATCTTATTTTCAGTTTTGGGTCCTTTACTGACTAGATTAATATAATGAAGAAAGTGGTAGTGATTCCCCACGAGGTGTACGCCTCACTGCAAAGGAATCCAGACACGTATCTAGATCCCCGTAAAAGCAGACTTAAAAGAATGGAAAGCGAATTGTTAGCCCTATTAAACAGTGAAAAAAACACCTGATGAGAAAAGAATCTTATACCAAGAAGCTCTGCAGAAATTTCTTCACGAGTACGAAAAATTATAAGAGCCCTACAGAGATTCCTGTGGTTATTAGGCACAGCACGGGGGACGATGGCGACATAGGATCTGTGCCCGACGACACAGCTGACCAACCAAAAAGATTAGCCACACAACATATCGAACATGTATTAAAAAATACCCTCCCACTTACATTGAGGAGTAAAGGCTTAAGTCTTTATAATCTATTGAATGAGGATCCCGCCATACAATGGACCGATACAGGGGAGATCATTGTGGAAGGATCAAAGGTACAGGGATCGAATATCGTAGACATTGTCCATGATCTGGTGAGAAAGTGGATAGGCCATCACCATCAGGATGGAAGCATATTAAAGCAAGACTACAACAAATAAATGTCCCTAAAACGTGATAGGAAATCTGAACAGGTTAAAAGACTTGGAACATGCAACGCCTGTGACACAATTGAAGGCGCCGTCACCCCCGGCGGTAACACCTTTGAAGAGGAGCAAGAAGAGGTTGAACCAATCCTACCACGTGCCTCTAAAATACGCAAATGGCTAACGTATTAACTAAACGCTATTATGACATTTCTACCCCATCCTCTTACGGCGGCGTAGATAGACTGTACAGAAGTGTTTACGGAGGAGGAAAAAAAGATGTTGAAAGATTTTTGAGGGAGCAGGACGCTTATACGCTTCATAAGCCTGTGAGAAAAAGGTTTAAACAGCCAAGACAACGGCTTCCTCGATTGATTCTATTTGGCAAGCAGATTTAACAGACATGCAAAGATATTCTGTGTATAACGATGGTTACCGCTACATTCTATTCATAATAGACGTATTCTCTAGATATCTGTGGCTAGTTCCTCTGAAAAATAAATCACCTGAAACAGTTGCTAAAGCCACCAAAACGCTAATGTTAAAAGAAAACAGGGTTCCTGGCTATTTTTGTACGGATATGGGGCAGGAATTTATAGGCCGTGCTTTTCAGAACATGTTGACAGAGTTTAATATCAGCTATTACACAACCAATTCTATACATAAGGCTTCTTTAGCTGAAAGAGTCCAGCGCACCATAAAGGAACGCATGCATCGTTATTTTACACATAAAAACACATACAGATTTCTAGACATTCTGGAATCATTGGCATCATCCTACAACAGCTCACACCATCGCACGATTGGGGCAACACCTAACGACGTTTTAGAAAGAGGTACGCTCCCGAGAAGAGATGGATCACCACCACCACCACCACACTCTACGCGCTTCAAAATCAATGATTATGTAAGGCTGTCGCGTTCGGGGAATAAATTCGCAAAGGGTTTTGAGCAAGGATGGACACGCGAGATTTTTAAAGTTAGGGCTGTGAGACCTAAAGGTGAGATAATGATGTATTACATGAAGATTTGAATGGGAAGAAATCTCAGGAGGCTTTTACCGCGAGGAATTGCAGAAAGTTGCGTTTAATTTAGAAAAAAATGTGTTTAAAATTGAGAAAATTTTACGAAGCAAAGGTTCAGGAAGGAGAAAAATGTACCTGGTGAAATGGCTATGGTACCCAGAAAGCTTCAACACCTATATAAAAGCTGATGCAATAATGAAGCTTAAATAGTATGCAACATGGCTCCTAACCATTTCTACGTCACACTCCCGTCCTCCTCGTCCCTGTCTGTACACCCTAACAACACACTAGCCAACTTTGTAACAAACTCCATGGGCACATTGAATTGGGTCGTGATTCGTATGAGGTGGGGATATGCGAAATTCAGCTGGACACCGTCTTTTTAAATATTCAACATAAAGAAACCGTTTTTACGATTCTTAGAGACATTGACGAGTGTGAAAAAGCTGGGGTAGCTATGGATGAAACTATGCGCATCGCTCGGACTAAGATTGCACGGTATTACAGTACAGAAGTAAGACTAGGGCCGGGTCAATATGGTTCGGCCGAGGATGTTGTGAGAGGCTTAAACGTAAGTTTAAGAAACTCAAACATTACGAATGATTTAGTATATGAAATCGTAAACAACCCTGCACATACACTAATCCTAAAATCAAAGACTAACAGATGTCTTAAAGAACATAGAAAGTTCAAAATTCTAACCAACGGCCGATATAGCGCAGCCTTCCAAAGAGACACATTTCACGAGACACAGTATACTTGTCCAGATTAATGTATCAATTGAAGATGGAGAAATTGGCTGAAAGGTCCCCAGACATGTGCTATATTTACAGTAATATAGTGGAGCACCAGTTTGTTGGGGATACCCAGGCACGCCTGCTGCGCATTGCTCACATCCCCAACCATAGAGGAAGGAGTTTGAGTATTACATATGACAGACCCCATTATGTGAATGTCGCAACTAATTTAATAACCAATATCACAATATATATAAGAACGATTGAGGGCGAAAACTTCCCATTCGGTAACGGGAGCTTAACAGTGAAGCTACACTTTCGACGCACTGAGTTATAATGGATAGAAAGCCTTTCACCGTCTATCGAGGGATGCGATACCAGCGCGGTAGTGGACTTGGATCCATTTTTTCATCCATACTACGTACGGCTGTTCCTTTGCTGAAGAGTGGTGGTGCCAGATACCTTGGAAGGAAAGCGCTAAATCAGGCCTTAACACTGCAGAAGACATATTGGCCGGGGCTAAACCTAAAGAAGCTCTAAAAAAACATTTAAAGCGTACACGGAACGAAATCATCAAAGATGCAAAGAGAAAAATGCGTGGTGGCGGGAAGAAGAAGAGGACTCCCCGGAAGAAGAAGGGGTCACGTGGTATTAAACGTAAAAGGCTATCAAAAAAGAAATGCTGTAAGCGAATGAAACCTATGGTTGACCACTTTTTTGACTGATATAAGCTAAGGATATTGATCTCATGAATCATAGTTTGTTACCACTTTTGAGAGAGGAGTCACTATTTCGCCATGGCACGCTTCATCCACCCATGTAGTTCACAATGCTGTAAATCGGAGCTGTCCTTTTTTGAGCTCCCGCCAACCCAAGTTTCTATTGAGCACAGTGACTTTATTACAATTAACCCTTTAAACACAATTAGTTCCCCGAGTGCACCTATAGAATTCGTGATACCCAGCTCAGGTCCTTACTTTTTTATCCAAGCTGTGTGCACATGTACGCTAAGCTACGTATAGCCCATTCTGATGGAACGGTCTGCGATGACAAATATGCTGTATATCCTGAAACAAACTTTCTGCACGCCATATTCAACCAGTGTGACGTATATTTAAATCAGACCAACATATCGGCAGGCACGGGGTACTATCATCTACGAGCCTATTTGGAAAATGTCCTCAACTTTTCCAAAGAAGCGAAGGCTACCTTTTTAAGTGCGGAGGGATATTATCAAACTAAAGATGAAAATAGTATAAAGGACAAATTTAAAAATTCTAAAAAGAAAATATACGAGTGTTTTGGACGGTTGCACACAGATTTCACTTTCCAGGAGAAGTTGCTTGTGAACGGGGTGGATATGAAAATAAAGCTCACCCGCACGAGTCCTGAGATCTGCTTAAATCTGATGCGAATCAAGAAGAGGGTGCAAAGTCCGTTGTGGTTCACATTATGGACACATACCTCCGCGTACGGCGAGTGAAATTAAGTTCACCAAAACAACTAGAAATTGAGAAAAATTTACTAAACGCTACAGTGAAATATCCTATTAACAGAGTGCAGATCAAACTATATACGGTTCCTGCAGGGTTGGCATCGAAGCAGATAGAAAACATTGCCCTGGGAAATCTTCCTAAAAGGATATTAATCGGCATGCAGGACCACGCTTCGGTGAATGGAAAATATAAAAAGAGTGCCTTTAAATTCGAGAATTTCGGACTTAAAAATATAACTCTATACGTTAATGGCACTGCTTTGGGTGGAACAATGGGTACGGACTATTCATCAGACGCTGTGTTACCGCTTTGTGCCAGAGCCTATAGTAATCTGACCCATATTGCAGGTGTTGTGATGAGCTTGGTAATGGGGTAACGCAGGAAGAATTCATTGATCAATTTAACCTTTACCCGTTTGACATTACACCTGACTTATCTGCTAGCGTAAATACCCATTTAACCCCACAGCAGAGCGGAAACATCTCAGTGCGGCTGGAATTCGCCAAGCCTATAGACGCTCCTATTAGTGTACTAGTATATCTCGAATCGCAAGCCCTAATAGAAGTAGATAGATTTAGAAGCGTTATCACTGACTTTTAAAATGGATGCTAATACACTTCAGAAAGTAATGGAGCGAGTCACACGTTCCAAATTTATCGGCGTGTTTGCGAAGAATGAAACATTGAGTTTGCCAAGTACGCGAGAATGCGGTAGTCTTATTGTGAACACAGACATCATCGGTAATGAAGGGATTCACTGGATCGCTGTCTATTTTAAAAATAGACAGCGCCTGTACTATTTTGATTCACTCGGTACTCAACCCTGGAGTGACCCTATTATTGTAAAATTTCTCGCTCAGTTACATATTCCCGAAGTTGTGTGGACCCCATTTCGCATGCAAGGATATTTTACTAATGTTTGCGGAATGTACTGCGTCTCATTTCTCATGCATATGTCAAATGATAAAGAATTTATAAATTTTTTAAATTTATTTGACCCGTGTCACACTCGCCGAAACGATGAAATGGTATGCAGACAGATAAAAAACCGTTTTCCAATTGTACGTACTCGTTGTATATTATAATGTTTTTGTTCGTATATTTGTAACGATATATTCTGTAGTTGTTTATTGTACTGATTTCTTTCATTTAATAAATTTATGAAAATATATTGTGTCTTCTTATCCCAAAAAGATCGAAAAACACTTACATTATTTCGGTGTGACATTGTTGACTGATCAGTATATCCTCCCTATTCCGAGATTCTTCAAAAGATTGTATAACACGTGTCAAATCCTCATCGGACCTTAAAGGAATAATGCTTTTAAAACATATACAGAGTATACAGACAGATCCCCATTATGTGAAGATATCTTTGGTTCGAGGAATAACATTGAATGCCATAAAAATTTCGATTTTAGCATAATGGGGATAACCAAATAACATTGATTGACATTTTTGGCGAGTATCTATTTGACGAGATACTACAACTCTCCATATATATAAAAATCTAATTATAGACACTTACATTTCTATGGTAGTCCCTTGCGTCGGATTGTAAGGAGCGTCACTGCAAATATCTTCTACGGTTTGCGTTGAAAATAATTCGCCACGGTCAATCGCATTGAAAAGACTAATTGCGGTTAATGCTGCAGTATCACGTTCTTCATACAATTCCGGGGAGACGTACAGGTCATGGTGGAGGATGCGTGACATTGTTGACTGTTCAGTATATCCCCCGTATTCCGAGATTCTTCAAAAGATTGTATAACACGTGTCAAATCCTCATCGGACCTTAAAGGAATAATGCTTTTAAAACATATACAGAGTATACAGACAGATCCCCATTATGTGAAGATATCTTTGGTTCGAGGAATGAATGCCATAAAATTTCGATTTTAGCATAATGGGGTAACAAAATAACATTGATTGACATTTTTGGCGATTATCTATTTGACGAGATACTACACCCCATCCTATATATATATATATATATATATATATATAAATTCTAATTATAGACACTTACATTTCTATGGTAGTCCCTTGCGTCGGATTGTAAGGAGCGTCACTGCACATATCTTCTACGGTTTGCGTTGTAAATAATTCATCACGGTCAACCGCATTAAAAAGGCTAATTGTCGTTAATGCTGCAGTATCACTCTCTTCATACAGTCTGGGGAGACGTACAGGTCCATGGTGGAGGGAATGATTATTCACTGACGCGAAAATTTTACTGTTACTCCAAACTGAAAAATATCCCCTTTTATATGCACAATCGCAAGCTCCGCCCCAAAAGACCAGATGTTCGTAGTGATTGGCTGCCGATGTAGCTGGGTGGAGCTATGACGTGTACCAATCCGCTATAACGGGACCGGACGAGTAACATATATATATTTTCACCAATAGATTTAATGCTCGTATTCTCCTTTGAAAATTATTTGGTATTCGTATAGAACTTTGATACTGATTCCAAATATGGTTTCAGAATTTTTCTATCACCCATAGTTTTCGAGAAAATATTTACTCAGAATTTCCCGCATCATTAGTCACTAATGTAATCGAGAGGTTATAAAGAAATATATCCTAATTATATTTTAAAAGAACATTCGGTTTCAACGTTAAACTGTGGGTCTAAGGTGGGGTGAAAACCTTTCAAATTGCGCTAGGGGACAATTATTTGGTGTTTCATTTTGGCACTGAGTCAGGTTTCAGAATTTTCTAATGTTAAACTGCGGGTCTAAGGTGGGGTGAAAACCTTTCCAATTGCGCTAGGGGACAATTATTTGGTGTTTCATTTTGGCACTGAGTCAGGTTTCAGAATTTTCTAATGTTAAACTGTGGGTCTGAGGTGGGGTGAAAACCTTTCCAATTCAATATAACGTCGAATAATTCGAACAACTGTTTTTCGAAGCAGCAATTGTGTTCGAACACAATGGTAAACAAGCATACCCCGTTATTTGAACAAAACTCTCTCTCTCTCTCTCTCTCTCTCTCTCTCTCTATATATATATATATATATATATATATATATATATATATATATATATATAGACGGGTCTCGATTGTTTAACTATATAAATATATTATGGTTTTTATATGCTTTGTGCACAGACAAGCATGTTTCATAAATTTCTCTTCATTTGAAGTGAAGGGAGACTTATCAGGGATTGGGGGGAAGGTCTCTCGTTATGAGCTGCTGTTCACAACGAAATCTTTTAGTTGGAGACAACTCACCATAATAATGGTAAAAAGTGGTATCTGGTAACTCAGTCTTCGTTAGAAAAAATACATTAATTATTAATTACAGTTTCGCGTGCGTTTAATAATTAATTTCTTACATCGAGTAGTTAATTTCTTATAATAAATAAATCTCTAAAAGCCAAAATTCATTTGTTTTAATTTAATATGCGTTTAGTTTCATTTTAAAATAATACATTTGGCATTTTTTCCTGATTTTCATACCTCGCGTAAGATTAACTACAGATCCTATCTCTCTCTCTCTCTCTCTCTCTCTCTCTCTCTCTCTCTATATATATATATATATATATATATATATAATATATATATATACGGGTTTGGGGAATGACGATCGTCGAATTGTTTCATAAATTTTCAATTCCGTTCGTTTTTCCCCACTGATATTCGAATGTTTATAAACAGAGTTTAATTGGATTCACGCCAGACCATTACTCGGTCTTATATAATTATTTTAGGATTTATTTCTTGTATACTTGTGTTACCTTATTTCTATACAATAATGTCTTGAAGTGCTATTGGATATGGGGAAGGAAATTATAAGCCGTGCTTTCAGAACATGTTAAAAGAGTTTAATATCAGCTATTACACAACCAATTCTATACATAAGGCTTCTTTAGCTGAAAGAGTTCAGATATAGTATATATATATATATATATATATATATATATATATATATATATGTATCATAAGCTGCTTAAAAGACTATATATATAATTATAGTAAACGAAATAAACTAGTTAACCATAAAATTAATTATTTTCTTTATGACGTTTTCGAAGGTAAACTATGTTATTTGTTTCGAAAAGTTTAAGTTCAATGAAGTTAATGTTAAATTTGCTTCTAAACTAAAATTAAATGTTATAATATGAATAATATATATATATATATATATATATATATATATATATATTTACCTAACATAAGAAAAGAATGTGTATATATATAAATATATATATATATAATATATATCTAGCAATCCGATCATTGCAAAAAAAACTGGAAAGGCATGCAATTAATAAAGGTGTATTTAAACAGAATTTAATTCGAGTAACTATCGTCATATTGTTACACAACGGATGATTAATATTTCTGGAATACATGGCGCTATCTGATGGTGCGATCTGGCACATCAGCACCCGATTACATGGCTTGATGTGACAACTCAGCATCTGCATACATGGTGCGATCTGACAACTCAGCAACTGAACACATTGCGCTATCTGGCAATTCAGCCAGAATAGAGGCTTATAAAAGACCGCGAAGTTGGTGAAAGACTCATTCCAGCTCGGCTCCCAGCCGAGCAAGGACCTCTGGTCCTTCTCTTTCAGGCCCTTTGGTAAAACCCCTTAGTGGCCTCTTAGGTTAGGAAAACGAAAATAACTTGGGGGAGAACTCCTCTCTCTCTCTCCTTCAGGCGTCTCTCTCTCCTTCAGGCGTCTCTCTCTCCTACAGGTGTCTCTCTCTCTCCTACAGGTGTCTCTCTCTCCTTCAGGCGTCTCTCTCTTCTTCAGGTGTCTCTCTCTCTCCTTCAGGTGTACCACTCCCCCCTTGGCTCAGTCAACTGGCTGATTCCTGCTGATTCAGCCAACTGGCTGATTCTGGCTGATTAGGAGCCTATAAAACAACGCCTACTCGGCTGAAGTCTTAATGTGCACTTGGCTCCTGCCAGGTGAACACCTCTCCTCCTTTCTCTCCTCCTTTCTCTCTGGCCTTTGGGGGGAATAGCTTGGGGGAGGCCCCCAAGTTGCATGCCCCTTGCAACCTAGGTTGGCAACAAAGGCCAGTACTCTTTTTTTCTTTCTTTTTTTCTTTTTTTCTTTTTTTTTCCTTTTTTGCAACCCCACCCCCCTTTGCAACAACCCCCACCCCTTTGCAACAACCCAACCCTTTGCAACATTACATAATAACCTGCAACATTCTTGCACTCTCCCCTTTTGCGGCTATACTACTCATGTTTCCGGAAAAAGCCAAAGGGAGGCATGTTCGTAAAATAACTGACATACCTCCCTCTCGCTTTTTCCGGAAACATGTAGCAATACATGTTCCACCTTCCCTTGATTGGTATACTGAGCCATCAGGATATTTTCTTTCCTGAAATATGTAAAATTAACATTAGAAATGTGTTTTTTTTCACTTTAAAAATGTAATGTCTATTTTCCCTATGAGTCCAGACTTCTGGGATACCCTGTATATTATACTTTATTTTCTTTCAATTAAATATGTTAAAATTTTGTTTGTAATATTTTTTTAATTTGTAAAAACAAAAAAAGCAGTCTGTGGGACGTAAGTTCCGCCCGGACATGCAGTACCGAAAGGGTTAAACACAATCCGACTCCCACTCTCTTTCAACCGTCAATTAGGTGTCGCCTTGCGTCTATGAATGTGTTCTTTGTTCATTTTTCTCGTGAGCAACCTGAAGAGAGTTTAAGTAATGTTATTCTAACAATTATAATCAAATATACCTACAGTTAATAATTAAATTGGAGCAAGTGTAGTTTACGTTCCCCTGTGGTGCCTAGTGTAGTTTACGTTCCCCTACATTATTCTAGTGTAGTTTACGTTCCCCTACATTATCCTAGTGTAGTTTACGTTCCACTACATTATCTTAGTGTAGTTTGTGTTCCCCAACTTTGTCCGCCCGCGTATACCTAATCAAATAAAACGTTAAAACTAACCAAAATATTACGACTTAACCTAACCAATCGTCATATATAATATATATATATATATATATATATATATATATATATATATATATTAGTGATGTAGCGGATGTCATTTTTTTCACATCCGCGGATGCGGATGCGGATGAGGATGTTTGATTTCAACATCCGCGGATGCGGATGCGGATGTCTACATTTTCGTTATTTTTAGGATATATTCGAGATTTGTTGTGTTTAACGTATATAATAAGTTATTATATAGAGAGAGCTGTAGCTATAATGTAGTATAATTGATTAATTGTACAATAATTGCTGTACTTTTCTCTGAACATATAAAATAATATCAAGCATCTAACTAATATAGAAATCAATTAGTGAATTCGTCTGCAAATAAATTCGTTATATTTTGTTGAGTTTCAGCCACAATTAGAAACCATAATTGTGTTACCAGGATGCGGGACTTGAACCCAACTCAAATGCACCCCACCGACCTCTTTCCCCAACCTCCACCCTTATAGAAAGAGATCTTTAATTAGCTTGATAACTATTTATATTAAGTTTAAAGTTTTATTAGGCATATTTATAAATGAGTAATTAAAATAAAGTAAACTAAGATGTTCATCGTTTAATGTTCAAACTTAATTATAGGAAGGTTATGCTTAAGGAACATTAATATTTCTGCCTTTTCTGCTGCCAGTCTGTTTCTCTTTTCATCATATATTAATCCAGCACTGCTAAATAATCTCTCGCTTGGTACGTTTGTTGGAGGACAGGCTAAATGTTTCCTTGCAAGTTTACTCAAGTATGGATAGATATTCTGCGTATTTTTCCACCAACTAATAGGATTGTCACATGCAGCCAGGCGTTTTTCTTGGTGATAGCTCTCGATCATTTTTACTACATCTTTTGACATCGCGTAGGTCTCGTCATTGCTGCTTGACTCAAGAAACTGAGAGACAGATTCTGTGATAGATTTGCTTGTTGAAGGTGTTGGTTCTGTCACTGAAACTTTTATTCTTTTGGTGGGTGGCGAAGCGACAGATTCAAGAGATTGAAGCTCTTCAACTGCTTTGCCAAGTGATGATTTAACTCGTTCTAATGTACTAGGTGAAAATAACTTAGCTTTGTAACGTGGATCTAAGTAGGTTGCAAGAGAGTAACTTCATACAAGAACAGCCTCTCGTCTTGTCGCTTGCATCACTTTTGCGCACAATGAACTAGTTCTATTAATATAGTAGAATTTGATAATTTCCGCTTATTAATGACGTTTTATCTCAACGGTCCACATCCGCACGACATCCGCAGTCCAAAGTGCGGATGCGGACGCGGATGCGGATGCGAGAAAATGTGCGGATGTTCCGCGGATGCGGATGCGGATGTGACCTACATCACTAATATATATATATATATATATATATATATATATATATACAGGGCCGGCGAGAGCTGGCCCGGGCCCCGGGAAAGGATTGGTATATGGGCCCCCCCTGTTTACTCAGTATTTTATTATGAATGTTTTTTGTGTACATAACAAGTAAACTGATTATATGTCCAAGTCACTATTCAAAACATACATTTTATAGAGATTATCATACTGTATGTTCATTAATTAGATTTCCTCGGTTATTTAATCAATTGCTTTATTAATATTTTTAGATTTTATCTCCCCTCTTTCCGGGCTGCCTAGAGGTCGGGTCCTCGTGAATTTAACCCGGCTTCCCCGCCCTCTCGGCAGCCCTGTGTATATATATATATATAAATTGACGATTGGTTAGGTTAAGTCGTAATATTTTCGTTAGTTTTAACGTTTTATTTGATGGATATATTTAAAAAAATGCCTCCTAAAGATCCTAGTGTAGTTTACGTTCCCCAACTTTGACCTAGTGTAGTTTGTGTCCCCTTTAGCGTCAGTGGGACGTAAACTACACTTGCTCCATTAAGTTGTGTGAAAGGGCCACTAATTTGGACAATTATTTTTTCTTATTGACTTTATTATAATGATTACCAATAATTTCGCGCTTACGCGGGATCGTGGTGTGTAAGGGCGCCATTGGTTAACTCAGTAACGCATTTCGAGAAGACATGACGTCACTCGTAATGATGGAACGTAGCTGACCACAATACAATCATATGACGCAAGCTGGCGCCACGCAAGCGCATAACAATACAAGGTGTTGCGTACTGTAGTACGGCGCAGCCACGTGACGCCCCTTAAACAGTGGTGAGACCCCTGTAATCCTGCGCGAGGTGCGCGGAGGAGGATGGAACGCGTGACGTCATGCATCCAGAAATGTCCAAAATGCTGTCTACGTTTTCTAAGTTTTTACTAAATTATCACGTAAATAGTTTATTAATTTCCTCGCTTCTCGGAGATCAGCGAAGTTAAGCGACATTGAGTCTGGGTAGTAGTTGGATGGGAGACCGTCCTCTGTGCCCAGATTATATAGCGACCCGTGGTTCGGATCCCACGTAAAGCTATAGGTCTCCTCTGGCATATGACCTTAGATGCTGCGAAAGAGGTTAAACAACCCCTGAGTTAAAAAAAAAATTATTAATTTCAAAAAAATTTAAACCCAACAACTCATATTGAGGCATTACAAGTTAATCAGTCTATTTTATTAGTTTGAGACATTTAGACATTTAATAACTCGTGAAAGGCAACTCATGACTCCTCATCATTCTTTGAATTACTTCGTAGAGAGTAATTTTTTTAAGAAAAAAGTCTCAACAGCGACACCGAACTGGATGAGCAAAAATGTCTCAACTAGAGTCAATTTGATTTTGTGTGCAGGGTTTTTGGTACGCAATATAAAAGTGAAAGCGTAGCTAAGTCTGTTTCTTCACTAGTATCATTTTTATTTTTTTAAATTTTGTATGAAGGGCAGCTTAGGTGTGAAATTTATCCATAGGGGCGGGCGCTGGTCCAGCAGAATGCGTGTGTGAATGGATGTGTGTGCTTTAAGGTTCTACCTTTTATCTTTTTCACTGCCTTCTGTCTTTCGCATCTGAGCTATTTCAACCTTCTCATTCCAATCCATTGGAAAACGATATTTTGTTCGTGTATATATGTATGAGTGTTAGCTTTTCGCAGTTATACATTGAAAGTATTGTGAAAAATATTCTGTACCCTTTAAAAGCTTACTAATTATTATTATTATTATATTATTATTATTATTGATTAATATTAATTTCAGAGAACTTCTTGATCTACTTTAAGTCTACTTTCGATCTGCTTTCGACTTAGTAATTAATACATGATCGTAAAAGCACATATAGTCCTCTTTCTACTCTCAGTTATATAGACTCAGTTTTTGAACTAATTATGTTACGTTTACAGTAGTTAAAACTACCGAAAATGCTTCCTCTCTACCATAGCAAATTTATCGCTTCCTGACTCGATTATAATAAAGAAATTTTTCAGTTATTTCAAAATATTTACAATTATTTTACTTTCAGTATTTCAGTATCACGACAACCTGTAGATCTAGAGGAGGGGCGACAAGCTTGACCTTCGCGAAATGAGAAATCATCGCGCGAGACCTTTGTAAGATTGTAAGGTATATCCTCTTCTTTGTATGGGAGAATAAGGTCTGTTCTCTTCAAAGTATCTGAGTATATGTGTCCGATGTCGAAGCGTGCGCGTGCAAAGACGTTCTCAATAACGATGTAAAGATGCTCCTGTTTAAATTCACGTTGTCCAATAAGTATACAAGAATAGAATAAGTATTCAAGTGAACAGAATAAGATGTTGTCAAGTTCACAAACGGAATTTTACGACGATGGATTATACTCAGGATGCAATTCGCAAATATCTTCTGAACAGGAAAATACTAAAACGAGGAAAAACGTTTACAATTATTTGAAGCTCTGGCTTTAAAAATAGTAAAGTGATAATAACTTTTTATCGTTTTGTACAAACCACACGCAAAAATGCCAGCTGATAACAACGATAAAACTTTGTATGATTAAATAAAAGAAACAAGGAACTTCTTCATGCGGAACACCATTAAAACGTAGAAGAATTTACGCTCAGAAGAGGACAGACACGCTGCGTTCCATACCTAACAGGGTAAAAGGTGCCTTCAGGATAGAATATAACATGTAATTCAAGTACTGAAGGTTCAAACTTATATCGAACTTTCACCATACAATTTTTTTAATATTAAAGGGCCAAAATGTCAACCTGAAAACCTCCAAAAACACTATATCTGGTAAACTAATATATATATATATATATATATATATATATATATATTATGTTTACCGAGTTAAATTTAGTTACGACAGTTAGACAGTGTGAGAGAGAGAGAGAGAGAGAGAGAGAGAGAGAGAGAGAGAGAGAGAGAGAGAGAGAGCATCTCTCCCTCCTCAAATGTTCCTATTTGTGGGAGGAGGGATAAGAATGGAAGGGGTGTCACAGGATGAATCACATAATTGTCTTCCAGGTAAATTATAGGCGACGACATGCGAATTTTTTCTCAACCATTTTCTTATTTTCACACACACACACACACACACACACACACATTAGAAATATATTATTATTATTATTATTATTATTATTATTATTATTATTATTTCCAAAAATAATAAAAAGTTATTTTTGTTATATATATATATATATATATATATATATATATATATATATATTGTATATACAGTATGTATGTATATGGACCTTTTCCGTTCTATGGGCACCATTGAAATTAAAGAAATTAATATTTTTTAAACTTATTTTAACTTTTTAAAGCATGCCCCACTTACTCTGACTGCTCGCCACTGATATATATATATATATATATATATATATATGCCTGGTTAGGTTAATTGAATGCCCGGTTAGGTTAATTGAATGCTCGGTTAGGTCAACTGAATGCCCGATTAGAGTATTTGAATGTCCGGTTAGGTTAATTGAATGCTTGGTTAGGTTAATTGTACGCCCTTGACGATTAGTTAGGTTAATTCGTGATATTTTCGTTAGTTTTAACGAAAATATCACGACTTAGCTTAACCAATGGTCAAGGGCGTACAGTTGACCTAACCGGGCATTCAATAATTTTACCGTAGGTTTCGATGTGTATATATATATATATATATATATACCAACCAAAATGTACTGATTAATTATTAATAAAAAGTTAAAATAAGTTTAAAAAATATTAATTTCTCTCATTTCAGTGGTGCCCATGGAACGGAAAAGGTGTGTGTGTGTGTGTGGAAAGATGTTTAATTCTTCACTTCCATAAGTTTCTCAGGCGACCATTCTGAGTTTGTGTGTATATATATATATATATATATATATATATATTGCCTTTAGAAATTACACTTAATAAGATAATTTGCTACACAATTTATTAAATGATTTTGCGCCATGTGCATATCACGTATGAAGCAAAGTCATGAGTTGTATTTAAGATACACATAGTCGTATTTAACGCACACAAGCCATGAAGAACAAGTTTTACTTACATATTTAACCTTGAATATGTGGCACACCTATATTTAATGTTAAGACGCTGGAAAAAAATTGCAATTATGCCACATCTTTACAGAAATGCATTGATACGAGTAGGTGTGGCAACGTCGCGATACTAAATAAGATAAGGTACCGTCATCATGTATACTTTATATATATATATATATATATATATATATATATATATATATATATATATATATATATATATTTTTTTTTTTTTTTTTTTTTTTTTTTCTTTAACTGTTTTGCATCATACAAAGAGTTTTGCATATATGCAAGCAAAAGGCGTGCAAATGCAATCAGGCATCTAACATTGTTTCTCAGTTGTATTTTTTGCTTGCCTAAGCCATAATGTAAATGCTTTGTTTTGTGTATATATATATATATATATATATATATATATAGAGAGAGAGAGAGAGAGAGAGAGAGAGAGAGAGAGAGAGAGAGAGAGAGAGAGAGAGGCAAAATTGCTTGCTACCTACAAGAAAAGAATTTATTCAATCCGAACCAACATGTCTTCAGGGCTGGAAGATCATGCCTATCACAGTTATTAGACCACCAAGAGGGAATACTGTGTCCAGGTCAAAATATAGACCAAACATATACTGATTTTGCTAAAGCCCTCGATAAATGTGATGGAATCAGGGAATTATAGCACATAAACTTAAGAATACAGGAATTACCGGAAAGTTTGGACAATGGATATTTAATTTTCTGATCAAAAGAACACAAAGAATGGTAGTAAATGTAGTCAAATCTGAAGTCTCTAAAGTTGTCATCTCTGTCCCTCATGGTACAGTATTAGCTCTCTTGCTGTTTATAATAATGAGCGCAGACACTGATGCACATATAAATGACAGTGTCGATCTTCAAGGATATTGAAGATAGTCAAGGAAATATCAAATAAAGGTAGCATAGAAAAACTACAAAATTACATTGAAACACTATATTCAAATGGGCAGAAAATAACAATATGAAGTTCAACGAAGAAAAATTCCAACTTCTAAGATATGATAAGAACAAGGTGCTATAGAATAAAGGTACAAAACTCTACGAGTCAATCAAATAACACCAAACCCACAAGTTAGGGATCTTGGAGTAATAATGTCATCGGATGCAGAATTCAAAGAACATTATAACGTTAAAATTGCAATAGCTAGAAAAATAATGGGAATCATCTGGAGGAGCTTCCGCAGCAGAAAAGCAAACATCATGCTCAAATTATGGGAGAATTTAGTCCTATCAGTATCTAAGTATTGCTTAGTACTCACAAGCTCATACAGAGAACGAGACATTGCAAACATCGAAGCCATACAAAGAACTTTTAAGTCTAAGATAGAGGAAATGAAAGATGAAGCCTGCTGGTCTCGTCTAAATTCCCTGAAACTCTACTCCCTGGAAAGAAGACGCGAGCGGTACACAATAATATACATATTCAAAATATTCAAGGATTGTGTTCCTGATCTTAGAAATGAAATAGAAATATCGTGGAATGAAAGAAGAGGCCGATTTTGTACTGTCCCAGCTGCGATTGGACAAGGAACCATGAAAACAAGGATGGAAAATACCCTCAGAATACGAGGGCCAAAACTTTTTAACGCAATACCAAAAGAAGTGAGAAGCCTTCAGCACAACAAACTGAATAATTTCAAGAGCCAGCTGGACAGGTTCTTGCGCAGACTCCCTGACCAGCCATGCGTGGCTGGCTACGAGGGCAGGAAGAGAGCGGAAACCAATTCTCTCCTCCACAAAATCCAGTAAATGAGGAGTGATGCTACTGAGCGTTTGATTGCAGGTTGATCCTGAACCATCGTTCCAAACCATGATAAGGTATCTAAAGGTAAGGGGAGGTAAGATATGATATATATATATATATATATATATATATATATATATATATATATATATATATATATATATACACAAGGTGTTCTAAAATTACGTAGTAAACTTTTATATGAACACAATATCTTAACAAAAATTATGCGATATTGACAGCTTTATTTCAAATACAGCAACAATAAGAAAAGCAACAATAATTGTTTATTTTAGATGTTCAAAATGTCGTCCTTCAACTTCAACACATTGTTCACAACGTCCGACTACTGATCGACAGACATATAAAAGTTTACTATGTAACTTTAGAACACCCTGTGTGTGTGTGTGTGTGTATATATATATATATATATATATATATATATATATATATATATATATATATATATGAGATATTTCACGCAGGAAAATGAAAGCAGGAGTAGCGACGTTTCGCTCCAATCACTGGAGCATTGTCAAGCTTTATTCTTGAGAATTTTGCTCTTATTTTTGAGCTTTATTCTTGAGAAAGAGAATAAAGCTTGAGAATGCTCCAGTGATTGGAGCGAAAAGTCGCTACTCCAGCTTTCTTTTTCCTGCGTGAAATATCTCAACACTGAACCAAAACCATGGATTTCGCCGCATTATATGCATGTGTGTGTGTAAAGAGGAACCAAGCGAAGTTTCTGTTGAGTTCGCTTCATTTGTACATTTAAGTTTT
>JAJOZX010000571.1:1287500-1300000 GCA_023014485.1 Bathynomus jamesi | reverse complement strand
GATAACTATTTATATTAAGTTTAAAGTTTTATTAGGCATATTTATAAATGAGTAATTAAAATTAAGTAAACTAAGATGTTCATCGTTTAATGTTCAAACTTAATTATAGGAAGGTTATGCGTAAGGAACATTAATTTTTCTGCCTTTTCTGCTGCCAGTCTGTTTCTCTTTTCATCATATATTAATCCAGCACTGCTAAATAATCTCTCGCTTGGTACGTTTGTTGGAGGACAGGCTAAATGTTTCCTTGCAAGTTTACTCAAGTATGGATAGATATTCTGCGTATTTTTCCACCAACTAATAGGATTGTCACATGCAGCCAGGCGTTTTTCTTGGTGATAGCTCTCGATCATTTTTACTACATCTTTTGACATCGCGTAGGTCTCGTCATTGCTGCTTGACTCAAGAAACTGAGAGACAGATTCTGTGATAGATTTGCTTGTTGAAGGTGTTGGTTCTGTCACTGAAACTTTTATTCTTTTGGTGGGTGGCGAAGCGACAGATTCAAGAGATTGAAGCTCTTCAACTGCTTTGCCAAGTGATGATTTAACTCGTTCTAATGTACTAGGTGAAAATAACTTAGCTTTGTAACGTGGATCTAAGTAGGTTGCAAGAGAGTAACTTCATACAAGAACAGCCTCTCGTCTTGTCACTTGCATCACTTTTGCACACAATGAACTAGTTCTATTAATATAGCAGAATTTGATAATTTCCGCTTATTAATGACGTTTTATCTCAACGGTCCACATCCGCACGACATCCGCAGTCCAAAGTGCGGATGCGGGTGCGGATGCGGATGCGAGAAAATGTGCAGATGTTCCGCGGATGCGGATGCGGATGCGGATGTGACCTACACTAATATATATATATATATATATATATATATATATATATATATATATATATATGGGAATGAACTCAGCATGGTCCCCTGAGTTTTTTATGATACACACAGACAGTGCATGGAACAAGGAACTCTTCTGGGATAATTAAATCCACTATTCCGAATAAGTAATGGTAAATGACAAATACCATAGTTTTTCTTTTTCATGATGCTAGCCCGACGTGGGCAACGGGTCACTCGCTAAGAGGTCCCATAAATATAGCTTCCCTCACCAGCTCTCTGCAAAGCAGACAGGATCCAGCTTTGGGACATGGATCTAGGGTTTAAAGCAGCCTAGCCCTGCTACATTTAGAACCTCAATATAAGCAAAAGACTCGCCGCCTTCACGTCAGATTGAATACATCAAAGAAAAAGGGGTAACTATTATATTTTTTAGCCAAAAACCAAAACTTAAACCTCAACTGGCAGAATTGAGCGTCCACTTTTCAAGGCACATAACATGTCCGTTTCAAGATGGGAATGAACTCAGAATGGTCCTCTGAGTTTTTATGATACACACAGACAGTGCATGGAACAAGGAACTCTTCTGGGATAATTAAATCCACTATAGTCCATTCTGAGTTCATTCCCATCTTGAAACGGACATGTTATGTTCCTTGAAAAGTGGACGCTCAATTCTGCCAGTTGAGGTTTAAGTTTTGGTTTTTGGCTAAAAATATAATAGTTACCCCTTTTTCTTTGATGTATTCAATCTGACGTGAAGACGGCGAGTCTTTTGCTTATATTGAGGTTCTAAATGTAGCAGGGCTAGGCTGCTTTAAACCCTAGATCCATGTCCCAAAGCTGGATCCTGTCTGCTTTGCAGATAGCTGGTGAGGGAAGCTATATTTATGGGACCTCTTAGCGAGTGACCCGTTGCCCACGTCGGGCTAGCATCATGAAAAAGAAAAACTATGGTATTTGTCATTTACCATTACTTATTCGGACTATAGTGGATTTAATTATCCCAGAAGAGTTCCTTGTTCCATGCACTGTCTGTGTGTATCATATATATATATATATACACACCTGGAAACATGGCAAAAAAATTCCCGTTAAAGATTGTAACGTCGACCTCTGTGATGTTCCTGAGGCCCTTTGGAAGCGGGTTAAAACGTCTTGGCCCACTGACAACCAAACTATTTTCCTTCAGTGTTGAGGGTGTCCCTTGTCGGGCCTTTAGTTTGGCAACACTACACATTCTACCTTTCCTATTTTCCAGTGTTGTTTGGATGTTAATTGGGTTTAGTTTGGGGTTAGGTACCAGTTTTTCGATCATTTTCCATATGTAAATTAAGGTGTACTTGGATCTCTCTCTTCTTCTTTCCAGCGAATACAGATTTAATTTACGTAGTCTTTCTCAGTAGCTGAGCTCTTTGAAGCCATCAATCTTGGTTGTGAAATTACGTTGGCATTCTTCTAGTTTATTAATTTCTTCATATTTTGTATGGGGACGTCAGGACTGAAAATTATCCAAGTTTTGGTACGATCAGTGTTTTCAGCAAGGGAATTATCACCTTCTCGCCCCTTCCTTTGAAAGTTCTCAGTAGTTGTCCTGTGACTCTTTTTGCTTTATTTCTTGCTATATGATTCCGTGTTTAAAATTTTTCATCATCGGTCATTATTACCCCCTAAATCCTTTGCTTTCGTACTTCTCTGAATTTCCTGTCTATCTGGGGCATAGTATGCTGTCTGCTTAAGTTGTTCATTTCTTCCATATCTCAAGAGATAAAATTTCTAGGTGTTAAAATTCATGTTATTGTCTTCTGACCATTTGTATATTCTGTTCGTGTCCCTCTGTAGCGCTTCTGCCTCTTCTGCATTGCCAATTTTTCTGCTGATCTTTGTACCGTCAGCAAAGGATGTTACTATACTATTGTCGCCTACTTCATTGTCTCTGTCTGTCAGCATAATAATGTGTAGGAGTGGGGCCAATATTGTTCCTTGTGGAACTAAGCTGCGTCCTTCCGATTCTGTTAATGATATACCTTGGATTTTTATGGCTTGCTGTCATTCCCTGAGGAAGTTGTAGATCCATTTGCCCACTTTGCCTATTATTCCCATATGTTTCATTTTATGTGCTGTTATACCATGATCATATTTGTCGAAGCTTTAGCAAAACCCGTATATATTACATTGCTGTTATCATTGCTTTCAAGTGCGTCTATGATATTGTTATAGGACCCTATTGGTTGTGATAAGCACGATCTTCCTGATCGGAATCCATGCTGGTTCTCATTAAATCTTTTCTGTGTCTCCAAAAAGCCATGTAGTTTCTCTTTGACTATTCTTTCAAATATTTTGGTAAGATGTGATGTCGGTGACACTGGTCTATAGCTCTTTACTTTAAACCTATCTCCCCTTTTATACTGTATATAGGAACAATGTTCGCTCTTTTTGTATGTTCGGTATTTCCCCCATGTCCAGAGATTTTCTCAATATCCAAGGCATTCCATTTGTCCGGGCTTGTAGGTGAATGTGATTTCATTTGTCCTCTAGCTTTCGCTATATCTTCTGCGGTAAATTCAAAATCAGTTATACATTCTTCATTTAATTCCTCTTCAAAAATGGTATTTCTGTCAGGTTCTGCTTTGTCTCTATTTGGGGTACTGAAAGCTGATTTATATTCAGCTCTCAATATTTCAGATATTTCTTTTACATCATCGGTTAGTTCATTATTTTCTTTCCTAAAGGGTGCGATAATGGTCGATGTTTTTGTTTTTCTTTTCGCCAAGCTATAGAAGTACTTTGGGTTATCTTTTATTGTTTTCACCGCATCTCTCTCTCTCTCTCTCTCTCTCTCTCTCTCTCTCTCTCTCTCTCTCTCTCTCTCTCTCTCTCTCTCTCTCTCTCTCTCTCTCTCTCTCTCTCTCTCTGAATGGCCTTTAATTAGGTCTTGTATTTCCCTGTCTATACTTTCCAATTTTACTTGGATCATGTTTTTGGTGTTGTTGTCTGTGCAATTAATTAATTTCGTGGCTACTCTCCTTCTCTTGCGGAATAGTGTTCGCTTTTGCCTCTTGAAATGGTTCCTCGTTCCCTTTGGCTGTACTTTCGGAACATATTTTTCTAAGATTTCTAGCGTCTTTTTTTGTCTTTTTGCATTTCTTATATTATTTTATCGTCTAAGACTGTTTTCCACTCTATTTGTGCCAAATGGGATCTCATTTCTTCCCAATTAGAGTTTAGATTAGAGTTTAGATTAAAACTCTCAAATTTGCTTCTTTCTTCAGCATGAGTATTTTCTTTTAGTGTTCTCGCCATGTTAGTGGATAGCTCGATAATGTTGTGGTTTGAGATATTTGTTGATTTTAGCTTTATATTATTAACGTGAATGTCAGATCCAAGTAGTTATTATTTCTGGTGTTATCTGTTATCTCCTGTGTCAACATAAATTCACTTGTTAGAGCTATCAACATTTTTGCGTGCTCCTGATCTTCTCTCGTGCCTCCCCTTGGACTGGTGTGTATATATACACATTTCTCCCCATTCTTTTGTATTTTATAAATGGGAAATTAAAATCACAGCAAAGTATTATATTCGGAGAAGGGGTTTTTAAGGACTTTATTAGGTTTCTGATATCGACAATGGCTTCAGAGAATTTTGCAGTTGGAGTGTTCCGAGGTCTACGGATGACTATTAGTATCATCACGTTAAGTTTTTCAATTTTTATTTCTAAGAGCTCACGTAGCTGTTTGATTTACTTATTATTGTCTCCGTCACATGGCTCTTACGTATGTATAGAACACAGCCACCTTTCCTTCTTTGTGTTCTGTCAGCTCGTAGAGTATGTCGTAACCATGAATTTTTATTTCTTTTTTATTGATGCTTTAAAGCATAGGTAAAAATCACAATCTCCTTGGCAGTCTTTAAGATGTGTTTCTGTGAGTCATGCGATGTCAGTCTTTGTTTCTTTCATAAATCCTTGCAGGTATATATACTCGTATGTATGTCTTGTATATATATATATATATATATATATATATATATATATATATATATACAATGCAACTTATGTATAATGACCTATTACTCTACATACGATTGTACTGGAATTATTTTTTCCTATACACAAACGATAAGAAAATACGTCTTATAATCAGACGAGTTAAAAACGAACATGGTCAATGAGTGTCTTTTTGCGTGGAATGAAGAGTGAGGTTTTAATATTCAAAGAACGCAACTGCCGTTGAATATTTCTGTCACGAATAACGAGTTAAAAATAGCTTTTAAAAATTTACCCATCCTGATTAATATTTGAGAAAGGAGAAAAATTGATACTGAGATGCGGAACTGTCATCCGGAAAGTGAGTTGGCAATATTTGATTCGATCCGGAAGGCTCCGAACGCTAAAATAAGCAAAACCAGAAGGATAATGAGTTAAATGAAAATTGAAAGATAAATATGAGACTCTATTATGACCACTATTTTCGGTGTCAAACCATGTACCACTCATTAAAATGAAAATCATTATACTGCGTATATAATGAAAAGATTACTGCGTATATGTACAGTATAATTATGCATAATTATACATAGATACTGTGTGCGTGTGTGTGTGTGTGTGTGTGTGTGTGTATATATATATGTATGTGTGTGTGTGTGTGTGTGTGTGTGTATGTGTGTGTGTGTGTGTGCGAGAGAGAGAGAGAGAGAGTATGGTTCTTTGCTAGCGGAAAGTACAATTCACAATATATTTTATATAGAAAATTAATCGTGTTCTGATAAAAAATACAGGGTGTTCATTTTATCTGTTAACCCAAAGAAATGCAAATAAAAAACTAAATCATGTGGGAAATTCCAACCCGTCATTTTTTGGCGGGGAGAGGGTGTGGGGTGTGTGGGAGTGAGGGTGGTGTTGGAGTGTGGGGATCATGTGGAAGGTGTAGGGGTGGTGTGGGGGTGTGGGAGTCATTTGAAAGATGTGGGGGGTGTCATGTGAAAAGTGTAGGGGTGTGTGGGGTGGTGGGGGTCATGTGGAAGGAGTTGGAGGGGGGGGGGTCATGTGGAAGGTGTGAAGGTGGTGTGGGGCATATGGGAAACTTCAACCCGTCATTTTTTGGCGGGTCCCCCTAGCTGAAATTTGAAAGTGCATGAACTACATACAAAACTACACTTGGTTTCCCAAGTATATGTTTTATTGTTAAATTTATGTTCTATGTTCTGGTCTTTAATAAGCTTCAATATTTTCAGCGATTTCAGAAAAACGTTATAAATAGATCCGACTTCACAAATTTTCTTATATTTGCCATAACGTCTTAATAATTCTGCTGCATCGCTCACGGGCTGCCTTGATAAAGATACTAATTTGACCACAGATGTTTTGTATTTATATTCCTAAGCCTGTTTTTACACATGGACACCTTTATGTAGCTTTTCTAGAGTGACAAGTTTGGATTCTGTTAAAGTGTTTGGTGAAAGAATAACTAGAAATCGTGTATTTAAAGAAATAAAGTTGCAATTAAGATACTAATTTGACCACAAATATTTTGCTGGTCTCCGCTAGTAAAAAGTAACTATATTTCAGAGATGCACGAGACTTTGCGAGACAAGAAACGATAAGAGCAGCAGTCGAAACACGTCATAGCAAATGATGGGAGTGTTTACCGTCATGTTCAATGCACAAGCGTACACGACGAAACATGATGTTGGGCACAGACTGTAACGCAACTTCCAGAGCGTGGGATTGCTCGCATATTCCTGGTCTTTAATGTAGCCCCACAAGAAGTAATGCGGTGATAAATGATGTGAAGGTGGAAGCCAAAATCCCTTAGAAATAATGTGACCACCGTTAGTGAATTCCAACTCCGCAACTCCAATGTGTGGCTTGTTGCCACGTAATGTTGGAACCAGCATTGTAGATTTCATCCTCTGATAGGCAGCCCAAGAACTCGTGTATGATGGTAATTTACTCCCCGACGTAATCGTGTTGTGGAGGAAGGTGGGGCTCGCACTCTGATATCTCGAAATAGTACACCACACTTCCACCTTCGCGGGATGAAGGGAGTTTTATAAATGGTGTGTGGGTTATCTGTGCGTATTTTGTGCATTCACATCTCCGGTTAGGTGAAACCGTGCCTCATTCCAAAACAACATCAAAGATGCTGTTCCATAATTTGAAGAAGCCAATTACAATACGGTGTCTGATGCGCGCAGTTTCTGCACCACATGCACTTTATATGGATGCAACTTTAATTGTTTTATTGCTTTGGCACAACTTCTCAGTGTCATTCCTGTTTGCTGTAACAGTTTGCGGAGAGAGGTGGAAGAAATGCGTTGCATTATGTCCTGCCTGTTACAGACTACGTCTTCCGTAACCCCGGTTGATGTTTATTTGTGTTTGGCTCCATAACACTGGCTGTTTTTCTGAACCGTTGGACGATCTTCCATATCCCAAGTTTAGTGGGAACGTTTCCTGCTCCAAAACCTTCACTAAATTTGCGCTGTCACTGTTTGAAAGATGCAGTTTTCAGGTAAGTTTCTCTATCTCCAAAATTTTCTTTTTATTTACCTTTATACTTGCATTTCTTTGGGTTAACTAATAAAATGAATACCCTGTACATAATAATAAATTATAGAAGCAGACATGCATGGCACTTAAAAAAAAAAAATATATATAATATATATATATATATATATATATATATATAAAGGGTGATCCAGAGAAATGGGACCCAAAAGAAACCCCTGTAACTCTTAAAGTATAAGTCCTTTTATAAAATCATACGCATCATTCGAAAGAGGATAGTTACAAGTTTGTACAGGATTGTATAGGTTTTGACAATACAAGACAAGATAAGATACAAAACAAAATAAAAGTGTTAGTTAAAACTAACCCTTCAAGATGGCTGCATGGACTGTGGAACAGCTGCGTTTCATAACTGAGCAATATTATGAGCATGGAAGAAGTGTAGTTTCAGCTCAAAGATCTTTCAAGACAAATTTTCAGATGTCAAAATCACCTTCTAAGAAAGTAATCCGTCGGTGTGTCAGAAATTTTTCCCTAACTGGCAGCATTGGAAAAAGAAAACCAACTGGAAGAGTGCGCACAGCAAGGATAGACGAGATCATTAACAGAACTCATGAAATTGTACAGGATAATCCTAACATAAGCATCAGACGTGCTTCTCAGCTGTTAGGAGTTGGATATGGAGCAACAACACACCGTATATTCAAGCAAAATTTAATGCTCTTTCCATATAAAATTCAAACAGTGCAACAACTAAACGATGGAGATTTCGCACGAAGACGACAATTCTGTCAATGGATCCAACAGAAGGTAAATGACACCACCAATTTTCTAGCAACTTTGATTATGTCAGACGAAGCCCATTTTCACTTGAATGGAACTGTAAACAAACAAAATTGTCGTTTCTGGGCAACAGAAAATCCATTGAATATTACCGAAGTCCCGTTGCATAGTCAGCGTGTAACTGTTTGGTGTGGTCTTACTGCATCTCAGATCATAGGGCCGTACTTTTTCGGGGATTCCACCGGAAACACGGTCACTGTAAATGGTGATCGCTACGAAAAAATGTTGACCGATTTCCTTATTCCTAAATTAAGTGATCTTTGTCTAGAAAACCACTGGTTCCAACAAGACGGAGCTACTTGCCCATACCATGAGGAACTGCATGGCAGTTTTGCGTCAAACGTTTCCAGGCGAGTTAATCTCAAGATTTGGAGACGTTGAATGGCCCGCAAGGTCTCCGGATTTTTCTCCCTTAGATTATTATCTCTGGGGGTATTTAAAGAGTAGGGTCTACAGAAATAACCCAACGACCTTGCAAGAATTGAAGGCCACCATCACAAATGAGATACAGGCCATACCACCGCACACTCGTGCAAAAGTGATGCAGAACTTACAAGCGAGAACACTGGAATGCTTGGCAACTAATGGAGCACATTTGAAAGGAGTCATTTTTAAAAAATAAATATTTCATAAACTTGTAACTCTACTCTTTCGAATGATATATAGTTTTTATGAAAGGAATTAAATATTAAGAATATTTGGCTTTTTTTTATGGGTCCCATTTATCTGGATCACCCAGTATATATATAATATATATATATATATATAATATATATATATATATATAGTGTGTGTGTGTGTGTATATATATGATGCAAACCCACAAGGAAAAAGAAAAATGATTCCAAGGTCTTTCGTGTATTCAGAAGTACACCTCGTCAGGGAATGTATTTCTGAATACACAAAAGGCCTTGGAATTATTTTTCTTTTTCCTTATGGGTTTACATCATTCATTCATTTCACGTGTTTAATTGTGAAATTCATCCTATATATATATATATATACTGTATATATATATATATATATATATATATATATATGTATATATATATATATATATATACAGGGCGTCCCAAAAAAATGTATACACACTTTAAATAATTATAAAGGCAGTGTTTATTAAAATACATTTCATTTTCAAAATGTAATAGAATCTACAGACATTATTTAATTGTTTTGTCAACGCCTGTTTTCAAACTGACGTCCGTTCTGGTCCAGGCACTGCTGATAACGCGAAGCAATGGAATCGCAAACATCACGAAACATTTCGTTTGGTATTTGTGTGCATTCTCGTTCAATGGCTGCTCTCAATTCAGCGACTGTTGCAGGTTTTATAGCGTAGACTTTGTCTTTTAAGTATCCCCATAAAAAAAAGTCTAGTGGTGTGAAGTCTGGTGAACGCGGAGGGTATTCTACGAAACCCCTTCGTCCAATCCACATCGTGCCAAGTACCACTCGCAATACTCCACTCTTCGGTCCGGATCATCTTCATTAATAGCATGGACTAATCTTGGAATGTAACTTTTCCATTGACAGCGCTTCAAAATGCGTTGGACAGACGATTCTGAAATTCCTACCTCACGACTCGCTTGCCGCACAGATTTTCTTGGACTTTGGTGATACGTTTCCAGTACTCTTTCTTGCTTTGTGGGGCTTGTCGATGTCCGTGGTCTTCCGGAACGCTTCTTGTGGACATTCTGAACAGTTCCATCGGCTTCAAACTTATCTCTAATTCGAGTGATGGTAAGTCGCGTTGGTGGATCTGTTTGAAACTCCCTCCTAAACTGTCTTTGCACTTCAACTGCGTTTTCACACTTCCAGTAGCATTTTAGAATGAATTTCCTTTGTTCAAAGCTTAGTCTGACTGCCATTATTAATTCTAATGGGTTTAACTTGGAAAGAAAGAGACATCAATTGAGCTATCAGCTGTTAAAGTGTGTATACATTTTTTTGGGACGCCCTGTATATACACACACACTAAGATCAAAATATCTAAAGCTACGCCTGGCACTTCATCGAGCGGGTAGCAATTTGGATGTTGTAAATTAATTTTGCCGCTGATAATAACCATTCTTTGTTGAAATAAGCTGGAAATTATGCATGTCATTGAAAAAACGTCTCTACCACGTCTAGGATGTAATTACGCTTTACGTACCTTAGTCAAGTTTTAGGAGAAGTGTACTTGAATTTTCTATTATGCTGTTGAATACATACTGAATTTCACAGTGAGGCAATTTTTTTTCCATAAATGTATCAATATTCTTTCGTAAATGCGTGAAAGCAAATCTTGAAATGTTGGTAAAAGCCAATATTTTACTCTCTGAAATACTTGGTCCAATTCTGTTACTGCATGAGGAATTTTAGTAACCCCTTTTTTCTACTTTCAGGAATTAAATATGGCTGGAAAGCGCCCTATTGCGCATGAAGTGAGGCGTACTCGTCTATATATATATATATATATATAAATATAATGTATATACGAAGAGGTCTGCAGCCAATAGGGAATTATTGAAAAGAGGAAGGTTTTCAAAACAGGTGTTCGAATCCTAGTCATCAAATGATGTAAAAATGGGACCACTAATGATAAGAGAAGACCCGGGAGATCATCAAAGTTATCATAATCATAACTAAATACCAAAGGATTAGGTCACTATATACGTAAGAGACCAGCGTAAATCCAACAGATGTCTCACTGCGGACATGCAGGAAACTATCGTGTATCAGGATTTGCCCATTCCACACATCATGCCGACATGAATTACGTCAGAAAGGTCGAAAAGGACGATGTAGTAAAAAATATAAAAACAATAAACCAAATATGATCCGTAAAGGGATCAAACAGACGAAATTAACTACACCTGAGATAAATGTATTGAGTAATATCCTGAATGATAAGAGATTAGTACATAAATTCTCTCGTATAATTTTTTTAGAATATTGTTTGGTACCAAAGGTTCTGAAATGTCTATTTTGCAATATTTTTTGTACCGTATTTTTTATAAGTACGTAATTAAAGTGTAGTAAAACACATAACAGGCTACGATGCTCTTTTTCTGTATTATTTATTATTATTACTATTATTATTATTATTATTATTATTACTATATAGATTTTAGAGAATGAGTAAGCGTATAATATAAATATCTAAACTCATGTATCCTTGGTGTGTATTATATATATATATATATATATATATATATGCGCTTTTTAATTTAAAACTCCCTCCATTTTTCAGTTTATCTAAGCTTTGAGATAAAAGCATATGGATTCTATTTAATCAACGCTGAACTTATTATCAGTGGATACGTATAAAGAGGGTTGACAAAAGTAAATAGACACCACGTTGATTATCTTCAAGAACGAGTGGCAAAAAACTTATGAACGACGTGCCAGAACTCGTGTCAGCTTTATTTATAATACAAACGGGAAAACAACACGATTCTAAATATATTTATTCAGTAAATTTGGTATTATTTATCTACTTTTATTATCAAATAAAAAACTATGGAAAAACCCAAGTGTTTGTTTATGTTTGTTTATCATCTGGATGCTTTTTGCTTATAAATTACCAGCAACTAAAGCGTTTTCAGTGAAAGGTTTAACGATGTCATCATACAGTCAAATTAATGGTTTTTACAGTTGTTTATAATAGGGGAAAAACAGTAAGAGAATTAGAGGCTCCATTACTAAAAACATTAGGGAGCAAGTGTGCACTTATATATTATGTGTACATTCAGTGCATAATAATTTTGTACATTTCTGAAGGCTGTAACATTTTGAACATCATATACCCGGTGACCAACTCTCTATCATACGCTTTGCTTATATCTAAAAAAAGACACCAATGAACCATAATTGTTATTTTCATCCTACTTCCTTATCATTTCTTTTAATGCATGAACACGTAATTGTGGGGGTGATTCTTTTTAAAATCAATCTAATTACGAACAACTCCGCCATACTTAACCGATTTCAACAAAGAGTTTAGAAATGAAGACTATAAGATGTTCATCCGCATGTGTCAGTATGAGAGGAGATAACGAATTCCATTTCATTATAGGTATGATTTACATGGTCATGCGCTGAAAGGACTCCCTGACCCCATCTCTTCAAACATTACTGGAAAGTATGACTGTTTTCGTGTATTTCGGAGTACTGGAGCACCACAGAGCCGCGATGTTCCATGGTCGCCTGAAACCCCATTTATTGATGAAGGAAAGGGGGGAACAGACTAGTTATTTAATTTTTAACATATTTCCTAGACATTTTGCTGATATCATTCAATTCAATTTGCTTCAGACGTTT
>JAJOZX010000571.1:1217500-1282500 GCA_023014485.1 Bathynomus jamesi | reverse complement strand
TATAAAATTCATACAGTACATACGTAACAAAATCTCGTTTCCGAGTGAACTGAAGCGAGAAGGCAGAAATACAGTAGCTCGGATGTTGAAGATGGAAGTTAGTGAAGAAGAGAAAATATATAGACTAAATCGCACACATTCGTTTACACAGGCATCCTGGTGGAGCAGCGTTCCCCCTCCCTCGGCCACATGGCTAAATTCTACGTCTAAGCGGCCCTTCATACGCCACGCGTAGTGGTGTTTCAGGAATAAAGATAGATGGAGTCCCTACTTACATACTTCTAACAAACCTCGTCCATTCCAACCTATTTACAGTCACCTCTCGCGCATCAACCACATCAAGTCAGTTTCACGCACGCAACCTGACAACTAACATACCAGAAATCTCCATAGCTTCATACCATACATCATTCATCAACAGCCCCCCACACCTTCTTTCTTCTTGTCGACTCACTCACATCCGCTCTCACATACTTGACACCCCCCCCTATTCACACTCTCCACTCCCTTTCATCTTTGTTTCATACACACCCACTAACACTGAACCTTCCACTCTTAAACACTTGAAAATAAAAGGGATTAAAAATAAAAACGAAACTTTTCAAAAAAAAAAAATTAAAGAAATAATTCAATACTTCCATTTCGAAATGATCTTCATTTTTTTCAACACATTTCCACATCTTTTTGTGTATATATATATATATATATATATGTGTGTGTGTGTGTGTGTGTGTGTGTGTGTGTATATATGATGAATAAAGCCATGAACGAAAGGAAACAGTGTTCCTGAGGATGTCATTAGACGAAAGCGCTTGAGCACCATTCTGTGTTTCCTTTCCTTCGTGGTTTTATTCATCATCAATATTTTTCACGTGTTACTTTCGTGAAATAATTTTCATATATATATATATATATACAGGGTGTTTTAGGTCGACCCTAGAAATACTAAAATACCAAAATATCAAATACCAAATATCAAATACCAAATACCAAATACAAACTACAAATTCCGCCAATTTTGGTATTTTGGTATTTCTAGAGTCGATCTGAAACACCTATATATATATATATATATATATATATATATATATATATATATATATATATTATATTATATAAAACCGCACCCCTGATTTCCCGATAACCGGAATAGACCAGCTCATAGTCTTCTGTTTGGATAGCCGCAAGAACTGGGCTGCATTCTCCTCCTGTATCCAGTTTTAACCTTCAAACAAGGAGATAGAGATCTCCCCCGTGGGTCGTTCAGCATTCATACCCTATCATACACCCATCCTTTCCACATATCCTTCTCTCTTACCATTCTCATAGCCTCCTTTCAGTTCATCTCTAATTTACCAACAACTTCTTCTATACCATTAATCAGGGTAGCGGAACAATGTCGATTTGCACAATGTTGACACCAATGTTTCTGAATTTGTATAATGTCGAAAATTTCGATCTTATGCATGTCAGTTAAATTCGTGTTAAGTTAGTTTAAATTAGGTCAGGTTAGGTTCAGTTTGGTTAAGTTAGGAGGTTACATTATGCCCAGTTAGTTACACTAGGTTAGGTTAGGTTAGTAATTTTCACTGAAAATCTAAGGTGTACGTATGGGGTTAGTCACATTCAGTTCAAATGTTAAACAAACATACATTTTCATTTAAAAGTCATATGAAATGTGATTTTGTTCATGTAATCCCATTAATCCACCTTTTGCGCAGTTTTCCTCTCATACCCCGACTTGGCTACTGTTACGTACGGCTCTTTCATCTTAACCTCTTCATTCAACCTCTCCATAACCAAATCATCCCAGCAAACTCTCACCCATTCTATTTCCCAAGGACATGACCACACCACACCTTCGCCTCACCTCTTCATTTCTCAATCCTCTTTACTGCCAATATATATATTAGAGGATCCATTCCAACTATCTCATCCAAGTCCTCTCACGTCTACCCAAAACTATAGTCTCACTCCCATATAACAAAGCCGGTGCAAACATCCCCTCATGTATTTCTCTCACGGACTTCAAAGAACAACAGTTTCTTCCTTATAAAGTAATGGTTCTCGCATCTCCATATACTCCTCTTCCTGCTTAAATTCTCTCATTCGCTCCATTTTTACATTCATCATTCTTGCTTATCAGACTTCCCAAATACTTAAAATTATCTAACCTTTTTCTATCGCCAACTATTTTACACCTTTTATTCTCTTTCTCCTCTCTTTCAAACATCCCCACCTTGCTGTTACCTGCACTCACATTTAACATTCGCTTTTCACAAATACCACCTCACTCAACGACTTACCAGCTATACCACACAATTACAACACGTGTCACAATGCTTCTATATTTCCCTATATCATACGCTTTCTCAAAATTCATACTCGCCATAACAGTCTATCGTTATACTAACATGCTTTCTCCACTCACGTTTGCGCTGCAAGCAATTGATCCATACATCCTTTGTCTTTCCTAAAGGCTCTCTGTTTATCTCCGATCATACCCTCATTCACCCTCTTTATTCTCTCATGCATTCATTATTCGTCCATATACTGTATACTTTACACGTTACACTCGGTAAACAATTACCCCTGCCATTCTTATACTCACTCTTATCACCTCTACTTTTACTGTATATAAAGGCATCACATCCATTTTTATCCAGTCCTCAGGAACCTTTTCCTCTTCTCATGCCATTCTCCATATCATCCTCTTCACAACCACTTTTCCACCATATTTCGACATCTTCCCGTAATCATCATGCACACATGTAGTGCCACCAGCTTTAAATTTCCTTATTTTTCCCACGTCCTCCTATGAAATTCTCTCTCACCCCAAATAATCATTATTTCCTCCTTACTCCTCCAGCAGCTGTATTTAATTTCAGCCACTTTCTCCTTATTTGCTTTTAATAGTTCACAAAAATATTCACTCCACCTTTTTCGAACATCTACTTCATCCGTCGCACATGCACTCTCCCTCGATGTCTTTCATTCTTAGATCAAAACACCCATCTTTCTTTCTTATACTTCCTAATTTTCTTCCAAAACACCTTCCTGTTATCAAGAAATGTTTCATTCATCTTTCTTCCAGTATCTCTCTCTTTACCTCTTCCTTACTACTGCGCCTTACTACCTTATTCACCTTTCTCATCAGAACCCTGTATTCCTCTTTCTTTCTCATACTTCCGACCCTTAGAGTTGGAAGTATGGAAGTAGAGTCTCTCTTGACCGTTTCTCGTGTACACGAAATTTAGGTATACTATTATTCCACCATGCTGCTCCTCTTTCTACCACCAACTTCCTCCGTCGACTTGAATCACACATTCTTTGAAAGATTCCCACCTTTCTTCCAAACCACAACTTTCTACATTTAATTCATTCAACTTGCTCTCAACCTTTTCTCATAGTGTCCCCGTAACCAACCTTCTCTTTCACCCTTTCTTTCTTCAAATGCGTTCTCTTCCCACTTACTCTTCTTTCATGCTTTCTCAAGTATTACGGATACAACTCCAACTTACGCAGAACAGTGTCAACATCTGTAGTTCAATGGGTAATACCGTTTCCCTATAAGGCATAAGCGAAGTGTAGACTGTAGACACGGGTCAGAAGTTCGATTCCCGATGATACTAGTAATAATAATAAAGGAGTTAATGCAATGGGTCGTATTTGTTGGCCTGAGCGTTGTGCCAGTTTTTAACCCTCCTCAATGATTACTGTTATTATTACACATAACAATCATATGACTCGAAAGCCCATTGCCGAAACCTTTCCTCTTTCTGTATGCTTTTACATTACAAATATCTTTTAACCTTCCTCCCTCAAAGGGTATCTACGTAATCATTCAAACGACTTTCTCGTCTTACTTCAATTATTTTATGTGCCACCACGTATACTCGCTTATATCTTTGTATTTAAAGAAAGAAAGAAAGAGTCGCCCATAAACAAATCATTTTCAGCATACACTTCGCATTAACATACATACAGTACATACAATTTCAAACATAGTCGCAATGTGTGAATATCCTGTTTACTTGCAAATTCTTTCACAAAAATAAAAACATTTCCATTAAAAAAAAATAACGTAAAATAAATGAAACGTAAATTAATTATTTATAAGACGCAAATGTGAATATTTATTTATTTATTTATTTAATTATTATTATTATTATTATTATTATTATTATTATTAAAGCGATTTATACGTGACAAAAACCATGTTTAATCCTAAATTATTTTGCTTCAAACGCGAAGAATAAAAGAGGTAATGTCATTACTTTTGCAAAATAGTTAAATGTCATGTATTACAGTTGTGTAACAAAAAAAAAAAAAAAAAGAGAATCGGTAGACAATACATTATATTCACATGCTCAATATTTGAAATACTTTATAATCACGAAAGAAAAATATTTAGCAAGGTTAGCAAGGTTGTTATTGCTTTGCCAGAACCTTTGTAGTTTATGAGCTTTAGTTCATAACATTTATATTTAGTTTACACGCACAGCTTATAACTGCATAATTTACGATTTTACATATACAGGGTGTACGCAAATTATCTTTACAACTTCTCTCTCAAATAAAAATATTAGGAAACCGGGTACACGTACCGTTTTTGCGCAATCTGTGAGAGAAAGTGCTAAAGTTTCACGTGGTAGTTGTCAGATGTCAGATTATTGTACAGGGTGTACACAAATTACGAAATTAGTGCGAAATTCCCTTAACATGCATTTCCCAAATCGGTGGATTGGCCGTGGGGGGGTTCATCACTTGGATGGCCAGATCACCCCTTTTTCTAAGGGGTTATGTAAAAGACTGCGTGTACACAACCCCAGTGGCCAACATCGATGATTTAAAGCCCAGAATTGCTGCTGCTGTTGCAAGAGTTGACGTTCAAATGTTGCAGCGTACATGGATGGAGACAGAATACCGTTTGGACGTCTTACGTGTGACAAATGGTGCCCATGTTGAATGTGTTTGAGGTTATGTGAAACTTTATTACGTTCTTACTCGTTTCTTAATATTTTTATTGGAGAGCGAAGTTGTAAATATAATTTGTGTACACCCTGTATATTAAAACTCCAAATTAAAAATAAAATGAAAAACTAAAATTGTCGAAGCTTTTCCAGAAGTTATGCTCCTCTTCGTTCAGGCAAAGAGTCTATGGTGTTGGTGGTAAGATGCTGTACTCACGACGTTGCTCTGCGACGCGGGGACAAACCCTCTTCTGATATGCACGTTTTACTTCAGTCTTCGTAGGGGGTAACTAACTGACTTTTTATGGATATATATATATATATATATATATGATGAATAAAACCACGAAGGAAAGGAAACACAAAATGGTGCTCAAGCGCTTGAGCACCATTTTGTGTTTCCTTTCCTTCGTGGTTTTATTCATCATAAATATTTTTCACGTGTTACCTTCGTGAAATAATTTTCATATATATATATATATATATATATATATATATATATATATATATATATATATATATATATATATATATATAATACAGAGAGAGAGAGAGAGAGAGAGAGAGAGAGAGAGAGAGAGAGAGAGAGAGAGAGATTGTCACAGTAGTAAAGTGTAGACACCACTCGACTGGAGAAGTATTCTTTGGGGGACGTTAGGCAGGAGACAGGAAGTGTTGGAACTCCCGTTTCTCCTGTCACTGTCCTACTTAACTGACCTTTTCCCGTGTCTCATCTACCTTGTGAGCAGTCCAGCGAGCTCTCAAACACATTTCTCCCTCTACTCCTCACTACACATACATGAATCTTACACACTACTCAATCTTTTCAAAACTTATCAAAAAGAAAAGTGGCATCATTGAACCTTGGAGACCTTGTTTTGGGTCTCTCCTTCTTCTATGGAGGGGTCACTTTTGTGGGCGCTCGACCTTGGGCCCCTCCTTCCTACATTATATATATATATATATATATATATATATATATATATATATATATATATATATGTTAATCGGTATTCTCAATATTTTATCTACTCAACCTGTCAACTCTGGAACAACCTTCCTCAATCCATCTTTCTCCCTACGTACTATCACCTTCAATCTTTCAAACGCAGTGTCCAGGCATCTCGAAAACCTTGGACCTTGACTTTGGCTCTCTTCTTCTTTTTCTTCTTCTATGGGATGAGCGTTTCTGGGGGAGTTCGCCTTTACTCCTCCTTCCTGCATAATATATATATATATATATGTGTGTGTGTGTGTGTGTGTATATATATGTGGTGGGGTAGTGGTAAGCGTCGCTGACTACGAATCCATCGGTCCCGGGTTCGAGGCACCCTGACGGCAGGCGGCGCGCACCAAACCCAGCTGTTCATCTTTCCACACGATAAAAAAAAGTTGGTTGGTAGATAAATAGGTACCCTGGGTAGCCTAGTGGTTAAGACGCTGGGCTGGTGGTGGGGCGTGGTTCGGATTTCACGTTAAATTGTAGGTCTAAGGTGCAGTGACAAGCTTGACCTTTATCAGAATAAACAATTTGGGCGGAAGCTAAACCAAGGTTAGCTAAACCAAGGTTAACCAAGGTTATATGCAATATATATATATATTGTGTAATATATATATATTTGTGAAAGTCATCGCAGCTGCGAGAGTTCCATATGCAAAATGTTTTCCTATTACGGACTTCGAGATGAGTTTACCAAATGAACTCATTATATCACAGTTATCATAATTAACTCATATTATAGTGAGGAAAAACATAATTTTATGACATTTAATTAATTATCTCAATGTTCTTGTAATGTATTTTGTTATTTTAAGAAATTATTATTATATATATATATATATATATATATATATATACATTTCAACTGCAAAGAACAGGCAGTATAAATAACGTAAAGAACGACGCTTGTATAGGAGAACATTCCGCGCAAGATGAGAAGAGAGAACGAACAAATGAAAAAATGAGGTAACCACCCGGGAATCGAACCCTGGATCTCATCTTGCGCGGCATGTTCTCCTATACAAGCGTCGTTCTTTACGTTATTTATACTGCGTGTTCTTTGCAGTTGAAATGTATATATAGATACGGCATGCGGGAGGTGCCCCTCGGGGCATTGGTTTCTGCGCGTATGTAGAGGAATTACGACTTCTGATCGACTGAGGACCATGGTGTAGTGGTTATCATATCTGACCGGCAATCGGAAGATCCGGGTTCGATTCCCGGGTGGTTACCTCATTTTTTCATTTGTTCGTTCTCTCTTCTCATCTTGCGCGGAATGTTCTCCTATACAAGCGTCGTTCTTTACGATATATATATATATATATATTATATATATATATATAAAAGGTTTGTTCAGAAAGCATCAGGACTGATGCGATTATAGACAGAATATGGTACTTACAGGGTTTGGAGCTTAATCTCCCTCAAAGTGCACTCCTTCTGAAGCCACACACTTTGCCCAACGATCCTGCCACTGTTGAAAACATTTTTCAAAAGCACTTTTCGGAATAGCCAAAAGCTGCTCTGTCGAATTTCTTTTAATGGTCTCAGCATCATCGAATCTGTGTTCTTTCAGGGTTTGTTTGAGCTCCGGAAACAAAAAAAAGTTGCATGGAGCCAAATCCGGCAAATCGGGAGGCTGCTGTACTCGGGCTGTTAGCGTTTATGGCCAAAAATTGCTGGACAAGCTGCGGCAAGTGAGATGGCGCGTTATCGTGATGAAGCATCCAGTCTCTGGACTCCCACTTCTGCGGCCGTTTCCTCCGAACTGCTTCACGTAGACGTCAGTAGGATGGTCGCAAAATGGTAGAGTGCAATCGCAATGCAATGTTGATCAATGTTGCAAGACCCTCCCCCTTGTTGCAAGACCCCCTCCCCTTCCCCCTTCCCCCCTTTGTTGCTACTCCCACCCTAGGGTGCCAAAAAAGAAGCAAGGTGGATTCCCCCCCCAGCTGCCAAAAGCAAGGAGAATCAACCTAATCTAAGAGAGAGAGAGAGAGAGAGAGAGAGAGAGAGAGAGAGAGAGAGAGAGACCATACTTCGCCTGGCTCCCCCAGACGCATAATAGAGCTCTTGGTCTTTGCACTTGGCTTAAAAGGTTCCAATCAGCCAGTTGGCTTAGAAGGCTTATTATGGCTTAGAAGGCGTAAATGGCTTGTTCAGGTGCACATTATTATTTTTGAGTTGCCAGATTGCACTATTTATTTAATTAAAGCATATATTCTTGACAGTTGGCTTAGTAGTCTCAAGCAGCCAGTCGGGTTTAGAAGGCGTAACCTGCCATTTGGTATACATATATATAAATTTATTTAATTAAATAATATCGTTTATATATACAACCAAAAAATTAAATAAAACACCATTACATCATTCTGTTTATTTAGACGAATTATTGGAAATAATTTCATGAAATATAGAAAATATAGAAAATAGAAAAATAAATATACAAACAAATTAGTTCATTTTATACACAGTTTAAACGAGGAATATATATATATATATATATAATAATAATAAAAAATAATAATAGTAAAAGACATACACATAGGGTGGAGCGAAAAATACTTTTTTTCTAGTATGAAGTTCTAATAGTGATTAAAAGTTGCATTTAGTGGACGAAATATGCCTGCCAAAATATGAGTTCATTTGTGTTTAAAATTTTCAGCTGCCACCAGGGGCTAACTTTAACACAATTTTGTGTAAAAAGGAAAAAAATGCTTCTATTTTAGGTTTGTCAAACTATTATAAAATGTTATCCTAGAATTATCTAATAGTTTGATTAAGATTATTAAATGATAGGAATCCGTTTTGTAAAAATGCCTTTTCATATGCTTAATATCTTCAGCTGCCACAAGAGAGCTGAAGTTAACACAATTTAGAGTAACTGAGTCATGTTGAGACTACACTGAATGTTGTGGGGAGGGTTTTGGTGTGAAGGAATTTCTTTCTGTGAGTCATTAGTAACAGTGTGTTAACACTTGTCTTCTTAGGTAGTAGGCCTAGTCGCTCAGTTGATCGGAGAGTTTTTAATATGATCGGAATATTATAAAACTTTATTTTAAAGTGATTTATATAGAGATAAATTTGATTTTATTATAAAATGCTGTTATAATGTATTATATAATTTAGTTTATTTATATAATATATTATATATTTATATAATATATTATATACTTATAAATATATTATATATATTAATTATATAATGTTTTGATTTACAGATATTTTTGTGATTGTGAATTTTTCTTAAAAATATTATGGCATCAAATACTAAATATAAACATTTCACTAGAGAACATATGAAGTGTGCCATATTTGAAGTACTTGTGAGATGAGGATATGCAACTACCAACTTATAACTGCATTATGAAAGATACCTGTTCACAAAACATTTAGTGAAGGAGCGATGAATAACAAGGAGCCTTCATTTTCTGAAATAGCAGAGGCATTTCCAAAGGTAGAAAATATTTGGAAGAAGGCCTCTTTGCCAATAGTTTCACATACACGCGTTTTACAGATGATGCGAGTGTACCATGATAAATACAGGTCCTTATTAAAGCCATACAAGTCACGCAAGGATCAGCCTAAGTACAAAAATCAGCTTGAAGAATTTGAAACTCTTCAAATGCACTTTGTTTGACATCTGCACCTGCAAATGTAAGGAGTTTAGGAGATGCTCATGTGAAAAGAGTAAGAAAGTCACTCCAAAAGAGCAGGATTTTTAAATGACCAACGAACACGCAGATAATGGTGATAGGAAGCATTGACATAGCACACACAAGACGATTACAAGCAAGAGAACATCGAAAGGAAATGGAAAAGCACGTCTGAAATCCTCACAAACTACTAGTGCTGCTATAACCAATACTCCAACTTACAAATCGAAACAGAGACAAGTGAACTTCAACAACTAGAAGAGATATCTGAAGATAATGAGGAAGATACAACCTCGACTCAATATTAATATCAGAACAACAGATGCGTTGTATTATAGACAGAAGTAAGCTAAGACGTGAAAGACAAAACAGAGAAAGGAACTACAAACAGATAGGAGAGCCAAAAACCATGCGGGGATTATACTTTGATGTAGAAAAGGATAAAACAATGATTCATGTCCAGGAGAGTGATGGCTCTAAACCACCAAAGAACCAAACGCAAGAGCATATCAGCATAATATCTGAACCACACTCTTCTGTACTTTGCACATGTGACACCTTCCAGTGGCAAAGCTAAATACATTTGCACGCGCTAGTGAATTGCTTGAAAGAAAGGAATGTGATATAGGGAACATCGTTGCAGTTGGCTGTGATTCGACAGTGGTTAACACTGGTAGTATTGGAGGCACAATAAGATTACTGGAAGAAGCCTTTAATAAGCCATTGCAGTGCTGATATGCCTTTACACCTTAATGAACTTCCATTGCGCCATCTGTTTCATCACTTGGATGGTACCACTACTGGACCAAGAGCATTTTCAGGAGAAATTGGCCGAGCACTTTCGACTGTGAAAAGCTCCCATAGTTAACTTCAAACCCATTGAATTCAAGAGGACATGTGTGAAGTTGATATAGACGACATAAGTACTGACCAGAAATACCTTCTTGAAATTCACAAGGCTATATCAAGTGAACATTCTCAAAGAGTCTTAGTCATAAGAGTCCAGGCAATATATCACATTCAAGGTGGCTCACCACAGCAAACAGGACTCTGCGTTATATGCAAGCACAGAGAATCCTTCAGGCAATTTACCAGAATTAGCTACTTTCATTGTTAGGGTATACGCACCAATGTGGTTTCAGATAAGCGTAAACCATTATGCCAATATGGTGCTAAACATATGTGGCATATGATTGCAAGAAGCCGGTATCTCCGTGAAGAGCTTAGGAGAGTACAATGACTCAGTCATTCAGCGAAATGCATATTACGCAAATCAAGAAAACATCTCATTGCAATGATAGCTGATGAAAGGGAGCATATGCGTCAGTTGGGATTTAGGCGTATCATAAAAGCAAGGGCATTCATTCAAGAAACAGATGTTATCAGTGTATTTTAAGTGCCAGAAATAAATTTTTATGCCAAAGACTATACAGATCTCATTATGCGGCAAGATTTTCAGATAGCAGAACCACCGATAACCAAAGGAGTTCTTCTTGATGATATTGAATCATGCATCAAACATGGTACTACTCTTCATTCAGAATTATTTCAGTTTCCATGTCATACACAAGCCGTAGAGAGATGCGTCAAGCTCGTTACAGACGTGCTGGATCAGTCTGCGGACCTACAAACAGAGACGGTTGGATTCGTGCTACATTAGAATCAAGGAAAAAACAGCCAAAATTTGACACAAAGCAAATTACTAAATAGTCTTCAGCAAGAACCCTTTCTAGAGGGAGGTTGGTTGGGGAAAGGGTGGTAACTCCGCTAAGGCACGAAATAACGTTTCTTACTATCTCAAGCCAGTATAAAGGAGGAGACATCCTAATTATTATTGTTCCCTTTTTCAAGTAAATACAGAATCATACTTAATTGTCATTTTTAAGTTAACTTCAGCCCTCTTGTGGCAGCTGAAGATATTAAGCATATGAAAGGCATTTTTACAAAACGAATTCTTATCATTTAAGAATCTAATCAAACTATTAGATAATTCTAAGATAAATTTTATAATAGTTTGATAAACCTAAATAGAAGCATTTTTTTTCCTTTTTACCCAAAATTGTGTTAACTTTAGCCCCCTGGTGGCAGCTGAAAATATTAAACAAATGAACTCATATTTTGGCAGGTATATATCGTCCACTAAATGCAACTTTTAATCACTATTAGAACTTCATACTAGAAAAAAAGTATTTTTCGCTCCACCCTAATACACAAGTTGAACGAAGAATATATATATATAATCAAAAAATAGTATATAACCATCAAAATACATACACTTTATATTCTACTGCGCTTAACTTAAATACTAAACTCGCACGTGATCGAGTCTACAGTTACATCATTTTGCTTTGCACTATGCAATAAATACGATTTAACATTATTTCACCGCTCAAGTTATAGAAATACCTATACTCGATGTTAAGGCCTTCAAGTCGTTAAAAACTATTTTGTGCCCACCTTACAATTGGTTGGCAAGTTATCTTTAAACACGGACAGAATACAATCAAAAGCACGCACAAAGAGGGCGTCGTTAGCCACAACATCATTATTAAATTCAAGTTTATAAACACTCCTTTCCAATCGAGGGTTTATTCTTACCGATCCGAGCTTTTCAATCGTGAATTCATCTTCACAATGCATAGCGACAGTTGAATTAATCTTCCAAGTCATAACGACAGCTGCTCATTATATAAAGAAACAATTCTTCAGGGTGAACGGTGTAGGCGAGCTCAGCCCTGTACCGCTTAAGTCCTTTGTACCAAAGTTCATGATATTTCGAAGAGTCTAAACCTTTTAAATAAGCATCCAGCTCTAGACCATTCTCGCCTTGTTCAGTCCTACACTCGGTAAACCCGTCGAGCAGAGCGGTGTATGCGTATTCAAGAACCGTATCAAAATAAATCATATCCGTAACACTTGCGTCTAATATAGGCTTCAGCTTGCGGAAACTGACGATTTTAAACATTCTGTCGAGGATGAATCGGTTTCGCGTGGGGACAAGAACGTTATTATCAGACGCATTCGTCCACATCAGTCGTATATCAATACATGGCTGATCGTTATTTATACACAACGTACAAACAATGGTATTGAGGAGGTATCACTAATCTGTTCTCTTCTTGTACCTACACCTGCAAGTATTTTATAACGATCCTCGCTCCACTTCTCAACTATCACAAAGACTCTATTCATCTCCTCAATACTTAAATAAACAACATTCCGTTTACCAGAGTTTGTTTGTCTACAAGTCGTTTCAAGTACATAGTTAATGCCACCGGTTTTACGCCTGAACACGCGCAATGACTTCGTCACGGACACATCATACACGGCATTGAGAATGCTGCTCAAAGGAAGCTCCATCGTATTCTGTTGTGAGTAGTGCACGTCCAGTCGGTTCAAGCTCTGAGATTACTATGAGCCACAGGTGGGTGGGTCGGCTCGACGGGAGGTGTGGAGGAGTGAGTCACACCATAAGTTGATGAAATGTGTACGGTGTTGTTCCAACGTAAAAGAATCATGTGAATATCTGTATCCCATTATACTGGGCATTCGTTTAGAGAATTTTACCGACACATGAAGAAATATCGGCTTTAATGTTTTATCACTCCCCAGATATTTTCATTCAGGGAGATTTTCACGAACTAAACACATTTTATTCACACTCCGGCGCACTATTTGAGAGAAACATGTACTCATATTTTTCCGTTATGCTTAACAGAAAATACTCGTCTCTAAATTCCATTAAAAACTCACGCAGGCCCTTAGCTACAACCTCACTACAAACCTCGTCATGATATATATTAATGTAGTGGAAAAAATACTTCAGATTCGCCATTATGACAAGATTTACATTCTCAGCCGCAGGGTACGAGTACTCGGTATGATGCAACATGACATAATACCGCTGGTCATACCACTCATCAACAAGACTCACTAACCATAACCGTTGCTTCTCTTCTGCACGTGTTATTTCTTCCACTTCACGGTATATGTAAGCTTTTATACAGTTTAGTCCTACAACATAGTCCATTACATCGTTTGTACCATGAAATCCTGCAATGCTCTCACCAGAATAACCGTAAAGTATTTGAACCTCTTGTTTCTCAAGCTTCGCACGGTTCAATGTAACCTTGAAAGTATCAAAGGAGGGTGGAATAGGGAGTCTTTCAGTATCCACCACATCTTCACACTTTACCGAATACCACTTCATAAACGTCGAGTACGCAATATTAAAGGTAGCCATTACTATTTTTCGTCCTCCTGAGATTTCTTCAAATACACGTCTGAGATCCAGAACTTGCAGCGGTCAAATGAACACGCAGGGTAGAGATATGCTCAGGTAGTAGCAGGAGTCACGTGACCATTGCTCGATCATACAGGGGGCGGAGCTTAGAACTTTTCCTGTACATACGCACGCACACACACACACAAAGGAGAAAATGAAACGCTAATTGAAACACGATTTATTTAATAAACATATCATCGAATTAATCAAGGTGTATATATATTTACAAATACGTGTAATAAATAAAATAAACATCGTCAACAAGTAAACACACACACACACACACATACATATATATATATATATATATATATATATATATATATATATATATATATATAAAACAACCAAGTATTATGGTATCCAAAAGGTATGGTATCATAGGTACCAGGCACCTGGTAACGTTTCCTATAGGTGTTACGGCACACCTTCGTACCCCTAAGTTCCTTCCTAGATCCTTCAGAGAGTCAAAGTTAAAGACCCGTCAGTTCGCCTGGTTAAGCGTGATAACCTTAGCCTTCACGATATATTCCATATCCTCCTCCACCCTCACCCGTACCCCATAAGTTTTTGGACCTGTTGAGAAAAATGAGTCGGCGTATGCGATGTCTCCATACTCATCCTTGATCTCTCAGTCAACTCTCTGAGGAATTCACCAATAGGCGGCATGTATTCACCCTCCCTCGCTGTGAATATCACACTATTTGTGTCGGCGTACAGAACGCTCCGCCCGCCCAAGAAAATGCAATGGACTCCAAAGTTTGATGCGTGTGTATGCCGTTGTGAAGCTGGCTACAGGTATGTTTGTAACACGCGATGTGTCTGTAGCCAATTCGGCAATGTTGTACTTTATTATGTACTTATTACCTACATTCACGATCTCCATGATCTCTTTATCGGGAGCGTTGGCATAATCCCACACCTCCTTATAACTTTGGGCTAGGTGAACGTTCCCCTTGCTTGTATTCTGTGCAAATTTTCCCCAAAGACTATTTAGACACAACTTTGCACTAAAGCGCCTGCCTGGGTTCTTTACAATTTGGGAACGGTCAAGTTGTATCCCTTCACGGTCAGGTAACGCTGAATATAAGCCGATTTTTCATCTTCGGTATCAACTCCTCGCGGATATCCTGATGCTTCTACCGTATCCTTCAAAAAAGTGTTTATATATGGCGTGAAAAGGTTGGGAGCTTCTGAAACCTCCACACCTCATATATCTTCAATATTCTGTAGCCATGGCGAACGACTAGGGACAGCTTAGGGCTTGTATATACGCCTCTGATCTTACGATGGTTGGTTGTGTGATTACAAGTCCTTTTGTTCTCCTCTGCGCACTTCACGCACAGGGAAAACATGAGCTTGTGGTCTATAACGACGGGTAAGATCGGTATCCACAAATCGCGAGGGGGGAGCACGTCTACGAAAGAAAGACCGAAATAGTTCTTGTCCAAATTTGCTGAGAACTCGTCGATGTTGGGCAGGGATCTCCTACCAGTTTTTTAGGTGCACCTACGGGGTACAGACTGTTCTTCATTACGAGGGGTATAAAGAGCAGAAGTTGTAGTAATGGAGTTTCACGCCCTCCGTACGCGGAAAGTATAGCTTGAAGGGATTTGTACGCTCTCCGAACAAGCTATCGCCGCATTTGAGAGGATCCAGCACCATTGAACGCTTGATCGTGTTTATCTCTTCACGGAACTGTCCATCTGTTTCCATCCGTGCGTCATACTCATGCTCCCACAAGATCTTGTGAGTGAACTGGGTGCCTGTAAGCTGATCGCGGGTGCGGATCCATGCAAGACTGTCGGCAGGAGATCTACCGTGGATATCTCCTACGATCCCGCACTCAGGACGGGGGCATCCGTGCCACCAACAGCCGTGCCACCAGTGGTACGGTTTTCGCTGAGACCATCGACCCAAAAAACGCGACCATTAACCTTAATGGGTACTTCTCCCGTGTTGCGGACATGCTTTATGTATACACATGTCTGCTGCGGTATGTGTATGAGCCAGTAAATAGCCTTGTGCCCATAAATGCGAGCGTTGTTTCTGTGAATGACGGCTAAAGTGTCTTTAGGCATGAAATTGTTCTTGAACACCGTAAAGCACAATGAGGCGATCGTGGTTGCGACTTGCAACGGATCGCATTTGAAACGGTCTATGTACATCCTTCTAAAGGTCTGGAAACATACTCTAAGCACGCGCACATTATTCACGCAATAACGCTCACATTCATCAGCTGTATTGTAAGGATTAGATTCATTAAAACTGTTGTAATAGCGGTCAAAATCTTCACGTTCACCTGTACTCATACATTCATAGTTAAAGTAATGTTTGGGTGGAGGTAGTCCTACGTAATTTAAAGTATCGCTAGTCAGGAAATATCCTTCTGAAACTTCTGCGGCTACGCCCATTACCTTGGGTAGCTTGACTAATTTACAAGGTGTGAATAATAAAGTGTCTTTAAACTGTACATTACTTCTTATTTGCATCTGTATAAGTTTGTTTCCTCTTTTCAAGGGATCACCTGTAAATATCTCAGATGAATCGTGCTCAAGCAGTTCCTTATAATGTTATAATGTTTCAGACCAACAAAGACCCTAGGATCAACTCATGGCTGGTCTACCTAACTATGTTCGTAATTGCGTACTGTGCATGCCCTCCGTGGTGGCGGAGGGGACCTACAATTTTACGTGGGTTCCGAACCACAAAGCTTTAATTTTACTACCTTAAACTATACCCAATCTATCAACATATGCGTCTAATCGATTTTTAAACATGTTTATAGACGTGCTGCTAATTACTTCTACCGGCAAACTATTCCACCTATTTACTGTTCTATGCGTAAAAAAGTTTTTGACAACTGCTGTCTCAAACTTTCTACTTGTCAACTTACACCCGTTATTTCTAGTCCTATTATATTGAAATATTTCGAAAAAGCTATCTCTATCTACGTTATCGAACCCATTCATAATTTTGAACACCTGGATTAGATCACCCCTTAGCCTCCTAGTTTGAGTGTAGTCAATTTTAACTCCTTAAGCCTATCCTCGTACGACTTTGACCTAAGCAACGGAATCATCTTAGTTGCTCGTTTTGAACTCTTTCGATTTTGTCTATATGTTTGCGCATACGCGGATTCCAAAATTGGATCGCGTACTCCAAATGGGGTCTAACTAATGATTTATAAAGAGGAACTATAATATCGCGCGATTTGTACTCAAAATTCCGAGCTATAAAACCTAACACTTTGTTCGTTTTATTGACCGCTGCTGTACTTTGTTTCCCTACTTTTAAATCACCAGTGACTATAACTCCTAAATCTTTTTCCTGCTCTACGCTTGTTAACTCCTTCCCTGACATACTGTACGTAAAATTACCGTTACACGAACCTATATGTAAAACTTTGCACTTATCGACGTTAAATCTGTGTGTCAAATTTTGCCCCGTTATGGGCAAGAATATACAGTCATTTTTTTAACTTGTCCGCTAACTTGACAATATAGGACACAAAGAGTTTCACGGGACTATCGTGTGCAATCGTTTTAAAAGCGTTTGTCCGTTTACCACATTTGTGACACTCATCACACTTGACTTCCATGCACTCATCGCAGATAGTCTGGCTTACAAGTAGATATGGGATAACCTCTTTTGTTTCAGCAACCTTGTATGTTTCTATATCGTAGTACACAGTTATACAAGGTCTATTTTTAGGATTAGCGTTCATATAACATACATGCTTTAATCCATCCGCCTTATATTTCTCATGGCATGTAGAACAGTGAATTCCATCACATTTATGCTTGAAATTTCCCCAATTATCCATCAGATAAAATGTGCGTCTGCATACATTGCAGTCCCTCTCCTCAGCTTCAACCACACGGCTTTCATATTTGGAGCTTTTACACTGCGCACATACCATGTGGCAATCCTTACAATGTTTCACTGTATCATCTGCAAACTCGAGACAACCCTTACACAAATCATGATGCCTTCTATATTTTCAACTTTTATCATAACTCGCGTAAAGGTTCCTTATATTACGGATGGGGAGATACGTTGCCCCTGACAGCCCTAAAATAAGAGGGGTCTTGTACGATCTCTCACACTCCTTTTAAAAATATACACAGTCCTACGACGATTATCCACTCCGAATACAACTATACGACCATTCATTTCCTGCTCCACCCTTCTCAACTCTTCAGGGCCCATATTACAATCAAACTCAAGCTTGCAATCTGAAGCCAGTTTACGAGCACGCTGCACAACCGTAGGCAACCAAATTTTTTGGGCCCGTGTATTTAGCACAGTAAACATACGGGCCAAGAATAATGCTATAAAGCCGCAACCACGATCGGTGTTTATATGCCTTCTGTAAATAGCCTGAGAATTGAAGTTAAGAGTATAAGGTGTGGCACTATGACCCGCAACACGAAACACACGGTCAATATCTACCATGAAGTTGTCTATATTGAAGGCTGTACTACTTTGAGAGGCCTGCATTATACGGCCTAATATATACTCTATCTACAGCTGCCAAGCGTCTGAATGGTATTACCACCCAAAAATCATCTCCATCCCCGTCATCTGACCCGAACCCAAAGGACAGCCGCGTCCTGACTTCACGTTCTTCGCGGTTCTGAAGGGCAAACTCTACAATACGTTCAACTACGCGTCGCAGACCGTGTTCAACACCATTGCTATACGTGGATCCAGGGTCAACCTTGACTATATACCGAGTTCTAGTCAGGGCTAGGGTGGGGGTGGCGGTGTGCACCAACTCAAATGTTATACCTTCCTCTACAGCACGAGAAGCTGCTGCTGCTCTTGTGGAGGATGTACCGGAATTGAACAGGAATAAAGGGGTACATTTTTATTTGAGGAAAGTACTAGTGTGGAGGTTGTGTCCGCGAAACACGTTTAAGGTGCTTCTAAGAACGAATATATTTCCAAACGAGCCTAAAACGGTGTATATTCCAGAATGACAAAAAGGCTAAAGAAATACCATGAATTAGTAAAAATCTACCATCAACTGCCCGGGCAATGCAACAGATGTTTGTTAAAAATATCGACTCTGACTTCTTAAAATGCATCTGTGAAATCTGTCTTAACGTTATAAATTGCAATGTATCAATGAAACCTTCTCAGAAGGCTCGCCTACGCCGTTACAAGAACATAATACGTACACTCGTTCGTGGAAGGTTCTTCATCATGCCTCCGCTTTGAATTGTCGCGTGGTGGTGTTACATGTGTCGCTGGTGGGGGCTCGTCAACGGGTATGGAGTCTGTAACCACAACTACACTGTCATCGGGATCGCCTGTTATATCGATGATGGGGACATAATGCTGTACCTCATGATCACTCACGGTTCTGTGGAATAAGAGGAAAAACAAGACCGTAGAATATAAGGAACACCACTTAAATTTTTATTATATTTTATAAATGACTCACTTAGGGGTGTAACGCGTTAGAGATGGATTCTGTAGAAAAATTCAGGTTCACAAGCCCGTCCACGTGTATTATATCTGGTCTACAGGATGTGGTAAAACTGCGTTTATATTTAAAATCATTAAAGATAAGGGGGAGATGTTCTTAAAATTTGTGCATAAAGTTATATGGTGCTATTCGACGTACCAGTCAGTATTCAACGAGTACCAAGATGATATTTTGTTCCACAAAGGCGTATATGACGTTAATTCGTTAAAGAGAAATGAACATATAGTCACTGTAATTGACGATCTCATGTTAGAAATGAATAAAACGTTTGCCGAGACATTTACAGTGTTCTCCCACCATCTTAACATAAGCGTGTTCTTCATCAATCAGAATCTATTTTTCAAAAATAGATACATGCGCGATGTGTCGTTAAATACACAATATCTAGTCTTATTCGCGCAACATAGAGATGTGTCACAAATTGGGGTATTAGCCAATCAAATGTTCCGAAATCAGCGTAAGAGTTTTTGGAAGTTTAAGAAACTACAAGTCAATGTTACAGTTATTTGCTTTGAGCTTCATCCGCGAAACACGTTTAAGGTGCTTCTAAGAACGAATATATTTCCAAACGAGCCTGAAACGGTGTATATTCCAGAATGACAAAAAGGCTAAAGAAATACCATGAATTAATAAAAATCTACCATCGACTGCCCGGGCAATGCAACAGATGTTTGTTAAAAATATCGACTCTGACTTCTTAAAATGCATCTGTGAAATCTGTCTTAACGTTATAAATTGCAATGTATGAATGAAACCTTCTCAGAAGGCTCGCCTACGCCGTTACAAGAACATAATACGTACATTCGTTCGTAAAAGTCATACTGTGGGGAAGAAAAATGAATTATTGTACAAAGAGGGGGGTCATTCCTCCCTATCTTATTTTCAGGTTTGGGCCTTTACTAACTAGATTAATATAATGAAGAAAGTGATGATTCCACAAGGTGTATGATTCACTGCAAAGCTCAAAGAGTCCAGACACGGTTCTAGAACCCCGTAAAAGCAGGCTTAAAAGAATGGAGAGCGAAGAATGGAGTGAAAAAACACCTGATGAGAAAAGAATCTTATACCAAGAAGCTCTGCAGAAATTTTTTCACGAGTACGAAAATTATAAGAATCATACAAAGATCCCCGTGGTTATTAGGCACAGCACGGACAACGATGAGCATGGTGACATGAGACCTGGGCCCGACGATAGAGCTGACCAACCAAAGAATAACGGGTCGGTCCCACAACATATCGAGCATATATTAAAATGCATCATCCTACATACATTGAGGAATAAAGGTTTAAGTCTTTATAATCTATTGAATGAGGACCCCAACATACAGTAAACCGATATAGGTGATCATTGTGGAAGGAGCAAAGGTACAGGGATCGAATATCGTAGACATCGTCCATGATCTGGTGAGGAAGTTGGATAGGCTCTCACCATCAGGATGGAAGCATATTAAAGCAAGACTACAACAAATAAATGTCCCCAAAACATTGATAGGAAATCTGAACAGGTTAAAAGACTTGGAACATGCTTCGCATGTGCCACAACTGAGAACGCCATCACCCCCAACAGTAGCACCTCTGAAGAGGAGAAAGAAGTGGCCAAACAACAACAACAGTGAACCCTATCCACGTGCCTCTAAAATACGCAAATGGCTAATAGGATGTTAGGCTTCATAGCGCGTAATTTCGAATTTAAATCGAAGAATATTATATTGCCCCTTTACAAGTCCCTAGTCAGGCCTCATTTAGAATATGCCGTTCAGTTTTGGTGCCCGTATTTGCGTGAGGATATTGATAGGTTAGAAAGGGTTCAGCGTCACGCCACGAAACTAATTCCGCCATTGCGCAACAAGCCTTATGAAGATAGGATAAAAGAGTCAGACTTGCATTCACTCGAAACTAGGAGATTAAGGGGGGAGCTTATTGAAGTTTTCAAAATCGCTAATAAAATCGATAACGTAAATTTTGACAAACTGTTCACTTTCAATAATAGCAATACTCGCAATAACGGATTTAAGTTGCGTGGCAGACGTTTCATTACTAACATCGCTAAAAACTTCTTTACGTTTAAAGTACTTGATAAATGGAATAATCTTCCCGTGTCAGTCGTGAACTCCACCAGCATTAATATGTTTAAGAACCGTTTAGGGAGGCATTTTAAAAATATTAATGTTGTTTAAAATAAAAAAAAACAATTAGCAACAGGAGTTCTGGGGGTGATGGTCGACGATAAGTTTGTTGACGACTAATGCCAGCTTGTGACATGCCAGCGTGTGATATGCCAGCAATAAAATTATTATTAAAAAAAAAAATTAGACTAACACGAACGTAGATGTAGCTTGTAGCATAAACTAACCCACTTTTTGTTATACTCTTTCTACTTTTTTTTTCTTTTCTTATCCTCTCTTTACTTGCATGTCTGTAGTTTGCATGGTATGACAGTGTTTGAGTTAAGACTATGTTTGCATGGTTTGTAAGCGTTCTTATTTTACTTCTTTTCATCTTTCACCCCTTTCCTATTCTCTTTGACTATTTTTCCGACTTGTCGGCAGTGGCCGGCGGATGATGATGTTGAATCTTTCTTTCTCTTTTTCTGAATGAATGTTAACCCACGAATGATAGGTTTTGTTACTTACTTAACCCCTTATTCTCCTCTTTTAACCCCCTACTCTTTCCTTTCTCTCGGGCTAACCTTAGAGTGGATCTTAGGGTCTTTGTTAGCCTTAGCTTCTGTAAATCTTCTGTAGATATTAAGAAGACGTTATTATGACATTTCTAGCCCAGCCTCCTACGGAGGCGTTGATAGACTGTACAGAAGTGTTTACAATGCTGGAGTAGGGAAAAAAGATGAGAGGTTTTTGCGTGAGCAGGACGCTTATACACTTCATAAACCTGTGAGAAAAAGGTTTAAAACAGCCAAGACATCAGCGGCATCGATTGACTCTATTTGGCAAGCAGATTTAACAGACATGCAAAGATAATCAGTGTATAACGATGATTACCGCTACATCCTATTCATAATAGATGTATTCTCTAGATATCTGGGCTAATTCCTCTGAAAATTAAATCGCCTGAAACAGTTGCTAAAGCCACGAAAACGTTGATGTTGAAAGAAAACAGGGTTCCTGCCTATTTTTGTACGGAATGCGGAAAGAATTTATAGGCCGAGCTTTTCAGAACATGCTGACAGAATTTAATATCAGCTACTACACTATCAATTCTATACATAAGGTCTCTTTAGTTGAAAGAATTCAACGTACCATAAAGGGAAGCATGCACCGCTATTTTACACATAAAAACACATACAGATATATAGGCATTCTGGAATCATTGGCCTCATCATACAACCGCTCACACCATCGCGCGATTGGGACAACACCTAACGAGATTTTAGAAAGAGGTACGCGCACAGAGCCTGATGTGAGAAGAGATATTCGTAGAACACCGCCACACTCTGCGCGTTTCAAAATCAATGATTATGTAAGGCTGTCGCGTTCGGAAAATAAATTCGCGAAGAGATTTGAGCAAGGTTGGACACGTGAGATATTTAAAGTTAGGGCTATGAGAGCTAAAGGCGAGATAATGCTCTATTACGTTGAAGATTTAAATGGGGAAGAAATCGCAGGAGGCTTTTACCGCGAGGAATTGCGGGCTGTTTTTACCGTAACCTAACCTAACCAAACCTAACCTAACCTAACCTAATACCAAAACTAATTTTTTTTATAATGGAAGGAAAATAAAGTACCATAACCAAAACCAAACCAACATTATATAAAAAAATTAGTGTTGGGAGGATAATGCAAAAGAACCGAAAAATGTACCTGGTGAAATGACTAGGGTAACCAGAAAGCTTCAACACCTATATAAAAGCTGATGCAATAATGAAGTTAAATAATATGCAACATGGCGCCTAACCATTTCTACGTCACACTACCGTCCTCCTCGTCCCTGTCTGTACATCCTTACAACACCCTGGCCAACTTTGTAACAGAACTCCATGGGCCCATTGAATTGGGTTGATTCGTATGAGGTGGGGATATGCGAAATTCAGCTGGAAACCCTCTTTTTGAATATTGATTATAAAGAACCCGTTTATACGGTTCTTAGAGACTTTGATGAGTTAAAAAGCCGGGGTAACTCGGGATGAAACCATACGTATCGCCTGGATTGGGGATGTACGGTATTACAGTACTGTAGTAACACTAGGTCCGGGCTGCTATGGTGCGGCTGAGGATGTTGTGAGAGACTTAAACGTTAGTTTAAAAAACTCAAATCTTAAGGCTGATTTAGTATACGAAATCGTAAACAAAGAAAACCCTGCACATACTCTAATCTTAAAATCACAGCCTAACAGAACTATTAAATACAAAGGGCTGTTCAAAATTATAACCTAGAGGCGATATCGATCAGCCTTCCAAAGAGATACCTTTCACGAGGTACACATGACTTGTTCATCCTAATGTATCAGATGAAATTGGAGAAATTGGGTGCTGGCTATACACCCCCAGACATGTGCTATATTTACAACAATATAGTAAGCATCAATTTGTTGGGGATACTCGGCTCGTCTGCTGCGCATTGCACACATTCCCAACTTAGAAGGAAGAGCTTGAGTATTACATATGACAGGCCCCATTATGTGAATGTCGCAGCTAATCTAATAACCAATATCTCAATATATTAGACGACTGAGGGAAAAATTTCCCATTCGGTGATGGAGCTTAACAGTGAAGCTGCACTTTCGAGCACTGAGTTATAATGACAGAAAGCCTTTCACAGTATATCGAGTGTGAGATACCAGCGTGGAAGTGGGCTTGGATCCATTTTTTTCAACTATACTACGTACGGCTGTCCCCTTGCTGAAGAGAGGTGCCAGATACCTCGGGAGGAAAGCGCTACAATCAGGTCTTAACACGGCAGAAGACATAATGGCGGGGCTAAACCTAAAGAATCTCTAAAAAACACTTAAAGCGTACACGGAACGAAATCATCAAAGATGCAAAGAGAAAAATGCGTGGTGGTGGGAAGAAGAGGGCTGTCCGGAAGAAGAAGAAGGGGGTTACCAGCACGTGGCGTTAAACGTAAAAAGACATAAAAAAAGGAAGTGTTCTAAGCGAATGAAACCTATGGTTGACAATTTTTTTTTGACTGATATAAGCTAAGGACATTGCTCTCATGAATCATAGGCTGTTTACTACTTGTCGAGAGGGGTGGTACTATTTCTGACTCGTCATGGCACGCTTCATCCATCCGTGTAGTTCACAATATTGTAAATCGGAGCTGTCCCTCTTTGACATGACCCCCACTCAAGTTTCTATTGAGCACAGACTTTATTACAATTAATCCGTTAAACACAATTAGTTCCCTGAGTGCTCCTATAGAATTCGTGATACCGAGCTCAGGCCCTTACTTTTTTGATCCAAGCTGCGTGCACATGTACGCTAAACTACGTATAGCCCATTCAGATGGAACGGACTGCGATGAAAAATATGCTGTATACCCTGAAACAAACTTTCTGCACTCCATATTCAACCAGTGTGACGTATATTTAAATTAGGTTAACATCTCGGCAGGGACGGGGTACTATCACCTACGATACTATCTAGAAAATGTGCTGAACTTTTCCAAATAAGCGAAGGATACCTTTTAAACTGCCGAGGGCTATTATCAGGCTAAAGACGAAACAGTATAAAGGACAAATTTAAAAATTTTAAAAAGAAAATATGAGTGTTTTGGACGCCTGCATACAGACTTCACATTCCAGGAGAAGTTACTTGTGAATGGGGTCGATATGAAAATAAGCTCACCCGCACGAATTCTGAGATTTGTTTAAATCTCGGGGCTGATCATGAAGTGGGTGCAAAGCCCGTTGTGATTCATATTATGGAAACATACCTTCGTGTACGCCTTGTGAAATTAAGTTCGCCTAAACAAATAGAATTGAGAAAAATTTACTACATGCCACAGTAAAATATCCAATTAATAGAGTACAGATCAAACTATACACGGTGCCAGCAGGGTTGGCCTCGAAACAGATAGAAAACGTGGCCCTGGGAGTTCTACCTAAAAGGATATTAATTGGAATGCAGGAACACGCTTCGATGAATGGAAAATATAAAAAGAACGCCTTTAAATTCGAAAATTTCGGCCTTACAAATATAACTCTATATGTCAATGGCGTTGCGTTGGGCGGGGCTATGGATACGGATTATTCATCAGACGTTGTGTTCCCGCTTTGCGCGAGAACATATAGTAATCTGGCTCATATTGCAGGAGCTTGTGATGAGCTCGGGATTAGGGTAACGCAGAAAGAATTCATCGATCAATTTAACCTTTATCCGTTTGACATCACACCTGACTTATCTCCTAGTGTAACTACACACTTAAGTCCACAACAGAGTGGAAACATCTCAGTCAGATTGGAATTCGCCAAGCAGATAGACGGCCCTATTAGTGTACTAGTATACCTCGAGTCACAAGCCCTAATTGAGGTTGACCGCTTCAGGAGTGTAGTCAAAAAATGCGGGGATGAAATCCCGAAATTTTATATATTTAATTTTTCCTATACATATAAAAACCACCCAATCAACCAAAATTTTTGGGTGTCACCCCCGCATTTTTTTCCTATTAATATAAAACGTGTACCAAAGAAGTTTTATTAAAATCAATTAATATTTAAGGGTGCCTCATAAGCAGTCATCCCTACTAGGCCAAATCTACTATGCTTTCAGTCCTAAAATGTTTAGTTCAATTCAGTTTCTAATTAATCGGTATTCAATGTCTATTTTAGTTTATGCTGTTCTTTAACTGCTGTTATTTGCCCTTATAGTGGAACGCTAATAAAAAATTCGTATATTTATGTTTCAATAATTAACTAAATTTGAGTCCTTGTGCGGCACCAATAAGAATATTTATAATTACTTGAGATTTTGCATATTTTTTTTTTTTTGTCAAATGGAATATATTGACGGGGTGAGACGGTGAAATTTGCAATTTTGAAAAATAAGAACACCCTAATATATATATATATATATATATATCTTAACTGCACACACACACAGTATAATTAATGTAAAGATCGACGCTTGTTTAGAAGAGTGTCCGCACAAGAAGAGGAGAGAAAATGAGCAATGAAAGATGAGGCACTCCCAGGAATCGAACCCGAGATCATCCAATTGCCTGTCAGATATGATAACCACTACACCAAGGTTCTCGATTAGTCAAAACTCGTAATTCTCCTACATACGAGCGGAATCGAATGCCCTTTTGAGCGGGCACCTTCTCATGCCGTATATATATACATTTTAACTGTGTGCCTCTCTTAAAATTTATTTTTCAATTTATTATTATTTTTTTTTTTTTTTTTTTTTATTTCTTTATTTCTTTGTGACATATATATCAATTTGGCATCATCTATTAAATTGATTGTAAACTTTCCTTTTGAGCTTGAATTTGTAGACTCCACTTACAATTTTGGTTTTTTATCTGTTGGTTTATTTCTTTATGGTTATTTAGGCTGTGACATATATATCACTAAGGCATTATTTTGTAATTTTTTTTTTTTCCAATTTATATTTATTTTTATTTCTTTATTCTTTTGTGACCTGTTTCATAAACAAGCCATTTGAATTTATATTGAATTTCGGCCAAAGTGCTAAAAGTGTCATTTTCCCATACAAATGTGTTTGCTCCTCCCACAATTTTTTCTATACTTACTATATGTATATATATATATATATATATATATATATATAATGAATAAAACCACGAAGGGAAAAGAAACACAAAGGGGTGCTCAAGCGCTTTGTGTTTCTTTTCCCTTCGTGGTTTTATTCATCATAAATATTTTTCACGTGTCACTTTCGTGAAATAATTTTTCATATATATATATATATGCACGTAAAAAGTCAGTTAGTTACCCCTTACTGCAGTGTTACCGTGTCTAGAAAAACTTAAATAGACTTAATCTCAACTAAACCAGCGAAACGTGCTTCTTAACTAAACCTAAACTATTGTTGTCACTTCCTGCTTCTCGAAACTACTAGAAAAACTCTTGTTACTTCGATTAAATAATTACCTATGGACATCTAATCAGTTTGATTTTAAAAGGTCCCATTCAAATGACCTGTGTATCTATGTACTTAAAGAAACAATATCTAAATACATTGACAGTAATTCAACTATTTATAGCTGTTTCCTAGATATAAGTAAGGCATATGATAGGGTGAACCACAATATTTTATTTTAAAAACTAGAAGATAGGAAGGTTCCCATGTACATATTAAATTTTGAAATTTTGGTATTCCCACCAATCTTTTACCGTTAGGTGGAGCAATGTACTATCCGAATGTTTTGGGCGCCTCTTGCGGGATGAGACAAGGCTCCTTGCTCTCCCCTATGTTGTTTAATGTGTATATTGACGATTAATTGCTTCACTTAATGAGGCAACAGTGGGATTTTGTATAGATAACACAAGGATAAATAACTTAGTTTATGCCGATGATATGGTGTTAATAAGTCCCTCTGTTAAAGGTCTGGATCGGGTACTAAAAGTTTGCGAAGTGTATTCGCAGAAACATGATATTCTTTTTAATGTTACAAAAACTAAGGTTATGCAATTTCATTCTAAAAGCTGTAATCAGCCAGTTGATATTAGGTTTAAAATGAAAGGTGAAGTAATTGAGGAAGTACAAGAGTTAAAGTATTTGGGTCAAACTATTACCAGCTCCTTCACTGATGACTCAGATGTAAGAAAACAATCTCGAAGCCTTTGTGCTAAAGTGAATATGACTATAAGGAACTTCGGTTCTGTACAAGTAAAGCTAAAGACACTCGCTTTCGTACTTTCTGCAGTAATATATACGGACAGCAACTGCGTGTGAATTATAAAAAAGGTTCTGGTAGAACCCTGAATTTGCTGTACAACAGGTCTTTTAGACTCTTACATAAATTACACCCGAGATGCTCAGCTTTACAAATGTTTGCTGCCCGCAATGTCCCGAGCTTCCCGGAGATAACAAGACGTGCTCAATACAGTCTAATGCAAAGAATTAAAAAATCAACTAATCCGATTATCCAAGCTATCCATGAATCCTGCCGTACGAAAACGTCTGTCTGTAGCTCCACTTAACTCCGACATTACTGTATTATTTCTAATCAATTATATATTTTTATCCTTAGTACGTGAACTGTCATTGTATTAATAATATTTGTCATAACGACTATAGTCTGCCAATAAACCTTTTCATTTTCATTTTCATTTTCATATGGATTCATTTGTATGTTAAGTCTTGTACAATGCAGTCGCAAAGTAATTTGAACATAACCTGAAACAAATATCCCCTACAAAAACTAGGAGCTAATTGATACAGACGATCGTACAGAACACGACCGAAATGATCCTTCAGTAAACTGTGTTTACGATGTGAAAAGCTTCAGTTATTTAAAATTACTATAGTACTTTCATTCGGCTAAGAACTTATGCGGCCGCAGTGAACTTTAAACTTTAATAGTTCCAATCACAGCGAACAGTGTTTGCAAAAAATCTGTGCATCTTATACACAATTTTCTCATATAAGAAAAAAGGAGTCCGTCAGTTCGATTATTACGTCAACGGAAGGAAGTGATGTTGTTGTGGTGAGTCATGATGCCCAGAGTAAATAATGACAGTTCACATTCTCTTTCTGTTTTAACAAAAAACATGATTTTTCCCCTCATATTGAAAAAAAAACATGTTTTTCCCCCCCTATTGAAAAAAAAACATGTTTTTCCCCCCATATTGAAAAAAAAACATGTTTTTTTTTCCCATATTGAAAAAAAACGTTTTTTTCTCCATATTGAAAAAAAAAAACCATGTTTATTCTCATATTTTAATATACAAATCACGAAAGAACATTTCAGGGGGAATTTCTGATTTAAGAAAAAATTTGTGGTGAGGTCATTTTGCCTTTTTGACCTTTCTTTTAACCACTAATTGAGCAGTGGGAAGGGGCTGGGGGTGGGTGGGTTAAAACTCTTTAGTTCTCTTTATTTTTGTTTTTAATCTTTGAATTAAATAAGGGATATAGGTTACGAAGACGAAACCTTGGAATATACAGTGTGTGTGTGTGTGTGTGTGTGTGTGTGTGTGTGTGTGTGTGTGTATTATTAATCAACGCTCAAAGACATTCCTAATCACACCTGAAGCGGAAAAGAGATGAAAAGTTATATATATAACCTTGGTTTAACCTTGGTTTAGCTTCCGCCCGAAATGTTCATTCTGACGAAGGTCAAGCTTGTCACTCCACCTTAGACCTACAGTTTAACGTCGAATCCGAACTACGCCCCCACCAGCAGTCCAACGTCTTAACCACTAGGCTACCTAGGGTACCTATTTATCTACCAACCAACTTCATTTTTTTTTAAAATTTTATTGTGTGGAAGGATGAACAGCTGGGTTTTGCTGCGCGCCTCCTGCCGTCACCGCGTCTCGATCCCGGAGCCGATGGATTGGTAGTCAGCTAGGCTAACTACTATACCACCGAGGCGCATATATACAGCATATATACCCTCCTGTGTGTGTATATATATATATATATATACACACACAGGAGGAAATTGTAGGCGCCAATCGACCAGGGAAGTACTTCGTGCAGGATGTTAGGCAGGAGGCAGGAGACAGAGAATACTAAAACTTCCGTTTCTTCCGTCACTGTCCTCCTTAGTGATCTTTTTCCGTGTCTCATTTACCCTATGAGCAGTCCAGCATGCTCTCAAACACACACTTCTCTTACTATTCCTCACTACACAATCTACTCAATCTTGTCAAAATTAAAAAAACAGCAAAATGGCATCGAACTCAAGAGCATCGGAGTCCCTTTGGGAGGGGACCATAAATGTCCCCACTTCTGGCTCCCCTCTGCCGATACCGGGAACGCAGATCCGGACAGGGGCTGGTTCTGCTACTTGGACGACTGACAGCAACCCCTTTTCTGTACCCTCCTACTTTCTCTATACTCAGTTTCATTCCAAAGGTGGATGTTGAGTATATGTACGCAATGACCTAAATTACTCTTGTATTCCTCAACTTCAATCCTCCGTGTTCTACACCCTCTGGTTACGGCTTACATTCCAATCTCAGACTAAGTACATCTGCACTCCAAGAGTTACACATACGCCTAAATTCAATTATTCATAAATGTGTAATGTTTCGTTTATCACAACCAGATAGGTCTAATTTTAAAAATTGAAGGTACTTCTTTCGAGTGGTGTACATGACATTTCATCTCACTTTAATATGTTCTTCATTTAATAAATAATCTCGACAACTGATTAAACACGTAACAGGGGTAGTAGTCAGGGGGCCAAACTCCCTATCATGCAAAAATAAGGTCGGACCTTACCCCTTCTGCTGCATTTTGTTTGACCTTATTTCAATCTTGCCAGGTGTTTGGTGGATCAGAAAATGTTTGTTGGCAATCTGAACTCTCTTGCGCAAACTTTATACAGCATTTTTTTGTCTTCCCTATTTCAGAAAATGTGCCCAATTCATTGTTCAAGACTGGGAATTTCCGAGAATGTGTGGTTTATTTCGTCATTTTGTCCGAGTTCAAACTCGTAACCTAATTTGTTAGTTCACAATATGCAATAGTGAACAAATTACCAGAATAAGTAAGTTATTAAAAAAATATGAATGGTTCAGGACACGGAAATATATGCATATGAAAGTTTTAGACTATACTAATTAATGCTCGTATACGTTAATGTCACTTGTATGTTGTTCATTTTTTCTTTAGCAAAATGTTTCGTAAACTGATTTCTAATAGGTCCAATACATGCCTCTCATCAACTATCCTGGATACTTGAGATGCATCAGACTTTCAGAAATGAGCGCGAAATTTTTGGGTTGGCAACTTTTTCACAACGTGAATGTAAATATTTGTCAGCTGATCTGCAAATGGTGAGTGAGGGCGCGCGCGCGCGCACACACACACACACACACACACACACACACACACACACACACACACACATATTTTGTCTTTCTTCTTTCTTTAAGGCATTTCTAGTGAGTCTTCTAGAATACCTGAAAACTGACTTTATACCAGTAAAAAATTATCTTCAATAGGCATATAGCTATTAAAAATAAAAGAGATAAAAGATAATGTTATTTTGTTTTCGTTTATTTGCTGCTTGAGGTTTTTGTCATGTTAACAAAGTTTCCAGAATGAACTAGATTATCTTTTGAACCTTTACCAAAGGCTCTAACGTTGATGGAAAATTAGTAAAAAACAGTTTACCCAAAATGATAACCTGGTTTTTGATAATATAACTTAGAAAACAATTTTGATCTGAGTCAACATATAAAAATAGCCACGCTCTAAGCACTGTTCACAGATTTGTTCTTTGTTTTTATTCACATTTTAGATTAACAATAAAGGTGACAAATTAGGGAACTTACCGGTTTTACACTGTTCTTCATCTAAAATATCGGATCTTTTCCTTTATAGCACCCTGAATTTCTTCTTTCCCGATTAGGTCACCTGTACGCCATTGACAATTGATTAGGTTAAGTCATGATATTTTAGTTAAAATATTCCACTTATTCCTTCGCCCCCCCCCCACCCCCCACCCGGCATTTTGGAATATTTTAACGAAAATATCATGACTTAACCTAACTAATTGTCAAGGTCGTACAGTTGACCTAACCGGGAAAAAAGAAATTGCCGGGAGAAAAGGAATAAGTGCCAAAGATTTTTAACACCAAACACTGATATACCAAGTTTACCCCCCATAAAGGTGATACGAGTCTCATTCATTCACACTCGAATATACAATTTTATGCAATTTCTCCCTTTATCAACAGTCAATATGATAAAAAAGCATTATAGACTGCTTTTTATGTTTTAAAGAAAATTACCAAGATATGTGTGTTAAATCTGCTTAGTAGTGTCGTAGTAGGCAAGCTTATAAGACACTGCATTCTCTCTCTCTCTCTCTCTCTCTCTCTCTCTCTCTCTCTCACACACACATTTTTGGAGTACTTCACCACATACCTGGTTAGTTATATGTTATAACATTATGATATACCATATATATATGGTGGTGTAGTGGTTAGCGTCGCTGACTACGAATCCATCGGCCCCGGATTCGAGACCCGACGGCAGCCGGCGCGCAGCAAAACCCAGCTGTTCATCCTTCCACACAATAAAGAAAGTGGTTGGTAGATAAATGGGTACCCTAGGTGGCCTAGTGGTTAAGACGCTGGGCTGCTGATGGGGCGAGGTTCGGGTTCCACGTTAAACTGTAGGTCTAAGGTAGAGTGAAAAGCTTGACCTTCATCAGAATGAACAATTCGGGCGGAAGCTAACCAAAGGTTATATATATACACTGTGTGTGTGTGTGTGTGTGTGTGTATATATATATATATATACCAAATATATAACAAATACCTTTCTTGACTTGACTTGTAGCTTCCTAACTTCCTAACTTCACTATTTGTTTTCAAATGATTCCTAGACTGATGGACAAAAGAAAGGACTAATTCAATATAGAACCTGCGTTTAGCACAAAGAAACGAACTATATCTACAGAAGCCTCTGTGGATTTCAGCTAAGTGCCTAATTTGCCAAAATTCCAAATTCTCTAACCAGACCAGTAAATTGACGAATAAGGTGTTATTAACTTTCAAAGAGGCCATGCAAAAGCAGCAAGATGACAGCTATCAATGACTTTGGTCACATGTTCAGGATTCGTAGATTTTCCTTTCCAAGAAACCTTTCTGCCACAGATCCTATCGCAATTCATACACTCATGAACGGAAAATATTCGTAGATGAAACACAAGAGAATCACATGAAGAGGCACAGGGACCAAAACTAACGAGAACTTTGACCAACATTAACTACAAGTTGTGTTTTTTTGCGAAAAAAGTCGGGACTCTAAATGTACTCAGTTAATACTGGTTGCGTCGGACTCGAGACAGAAAACGATTCACAACAAAGCAAAGGAGTTGTCAGATGAATCAATTTTACACAAGATCCAGGGCCATGGAGAACATATTGATATGATAATAGCGGACCTCCAGTATCACAAGTCCCGTATGGATAAATTTATGACGCAAGACCCAAAGTAACTGAACACAAATGATTACAGTATGACGCAACATTCAATGAAATGTTATCAGAAATTTCTGACAAGTTACTACGGGAGGAAAATGCATTTTACATTATTCAACTTTGTGATCGCCACAGAGAACTCTTACTCACTAAAGGTGTACGTAATGTCATGGCTTACAGAATACAAAAACTACAGAAACGTATCATGCAGCATTTTGGGTCTAAGGTGCAACTTTTGCCACAAAAGTGTACAGCCAGTCTACCGTGTGCTTCTCATATCGCAGTCCAGAAGTTATGTACAATTACAAGGCAGCTTTAGAGTGAGTTACGCCAGTCCCAGATCCAGCCTGAGTCTGAAGGCAGTGACAATGAAACAGAAAGAACTGTTCACAATATTCAGACTCATTCATTCACTGCTGCTAAATATCTGAGGACAACTATGAAAACAAAAGCTAAAGAAGTGAAGATGAAACTAAAACCATGAAAGAAAGGAATCCAAGGGGAGATGGAATAGTCCTCATCATCTACAGAGTTTCAAATCACCTATACAGAAGCGTCATCAAGAGTACCAAATGAGCTCTATAACCACCTTGCATAGATGCTAACTAATGCTGATCCAACACTGGGCACGGATGGAAGAGTACCCTTGAATGAATATTCAAATAAGAAGGTACTAAATATGTCCCAAGAGATTACAGCGGGAGCAACAAACTTACCAATGAAAAAATGTTGGTCTGTCTTTGCATCTTTTGAAATAGACAAGGAACAAAAGCATTGTAACAATGTTGAACCGTTTTGGGAATGCTATAAGTTATGATGATGCACAACGCTACATTACAAGTATGGCAAATAGCGCTGATGAACAGACCAATGATGATGGCATTTTTACCCCAACTAATAAGATCCATGAAAATTTTACTTACTGTGGCCTGGATAATTTAAACTTTAACGAATGCACTGAAAGTGGTACAACCCTGCATGCCACAACACACATATATACCAGCATCCAATAGAGGAAATAGCTATGGTATTGTCCCAGTGTCTAAGAGCTGGACAAAAACAATTTCTGATCCCAAAGTTTTTTGTCCGGTATGAGTCATTTGAAGTTTAAGGACAAACGGGAAGTAAGGCCACTGCATGGCATACAGTTACCATCTGATCAACATAAGGAGGAGATTGTAGACACCAATCGACCAGGGAAGTACTCCTGGGGGTGGGGGGTGTTAGACAGAAGATAGGAAGTGCTGGAACTCCCGTTTCTCCTGTCACTGTCCTCCTTAGCTGGTCTTTTTCTGTCTTATCTACCCTGTGAGCAGTCCAGCATGCTCTCAAACACACACTTCTCTCCCTATTCCTCACTACATACACATGCATCTTACATACTACATAATCTTTTTAAAATTTAAAAAAAAAAATGGCATCAACTTCAAGAGCCTCGGGGTCCCCTTGGGAGGGGGACCATAGATGTCCCCACTTCTGGCTCTCGCCCTGCCGATACCGGGAACGCAGATCCAGGCAGCGGGGCTGGATCTGCTACCGCCCATTCGAGATGTTCTGGACCTCTGTCTGATTCACTTTTCTTAAACTTCTGCAACATTCGTGGGCTTTTCTCAAATTTTCAATCTGTTGAACACCACCTCTCCTCCTCTAAACCTCATCTTCTATTCCTCATTGAAACTCAGGTGTCTGGGACGACTGACAGCAACACCTTTTCTGTACCCTCTTACTTTCTCTATACTTAATTTCACTCCAAAGGTGGATGTTGCGTATATGTACGCAATGACCTAACTTGTTCTCGTACTCCCTTACTCGAATCTTCCGAATTCTATACCTTCTGGTTACGGCTTACATGCCAATCTCAAACTAAATACATCTCCGCTGTTTACCTTTCTCCTAATTCTACTGACTATCCAAAATTCTTTGACTATTATTTGACATTCTTTCCCACTCTCCCTTTGCTGAAATCTCCATTTTAGGAGATTTCAAAGTTCACCACCATCTTTGGCTTTCCTCCCATTTCACTGACATCCCTGGTGAACTAGCTTACAACTTTTCTATCCTAAATGACCTAGAGCAGATTGTACAGCACCCCTACTCGTATCCCCGATCGCCTTAGAGATAGGCCCAACATTCTAGATTTATTTCTTACCTCTCATCCTTCTTCTTACTCTGTGAAACTTTTCTCTCCGTTGCGCTCCTCCGAACCACACTCTTTTATCTGTTTCCTCTCCTATCGCTCCAATTCGGCCTTTGGATCCTCTCAAGAGGAGGCGCCTTTGGCACTTCGGCGCCGCTGAATGGGAGGCCCTTAGGCAATACTTCTGTGATTTCCCATGGAATGATTACTGCTTCCGTGGCCGGGGCCCTACTGGGTGTGCTCAGCGCATTACAGAAGTGATTATCTCGGGCATGGAGGCGGACATTTCATATTATATTCTTACTACTAATGCAAAAAAAACTTCGTTTAACTTTACTTGTTCTAATGCTATCCGCAACAGAGAGGAGGCTTTCAGAAGGTACCATCGCCATCTCACTCAGCTTATATTTCTGCCCAGAATCGTGCAAAATCTGTTCTTCGACTCGCCAAAAATTCCTTCATCCGACAAAAATGTGAAAACCTATCCAATTCTAATTCTTTTCGCTCTTTCTGGCATCTAGCTAAGAACTTCTTCAACAACTTTACTTCCTCTTCTTTCCCTCCTCTTTTCCATTCCGACGGCACGGTTGCCGTCTCTTCTCCTGACAAAGCTGAACTCTTCGCTCAAACTTTCGCTTACAATTCAACCCTGAACGATTCCGGTGCTGTTCCTCCATCTCCTTCCCCCTCTGACTTTATTACGTCTGAAATTAGAATTTTTCTAAAGATGTTTTGCTGCCCTATCTGTGCTCAACTCTAGTAAGGCGTATGGTCCTGATGGTGTTCCTCTTGTTGTTCTTAAGAACGTGCTTCTGTGCTGATACCCTGCCTAGGCAAACTCTTTCGTCTTTGTCTCTCATCTGGTACTTTTCCTTCCTGCTGGAAGTTCACTTTCATTCAGCCTGTTTCAAAGAAAGGTGACCGCTCTCAACCCTCCAACTATTGTCCAATTGCTTTGATTTCTTGCATTTCCAAAGTTTTTTAATCTATCCTTACTAGGAAGATTTTTAAACAACTTTCTTCTCACAATCTTCTTTCAGCTCGTTAGTTTGGATTCCACAAGGGACGCTCTACTGGCAATCTTCTTGCATATCTCTGACTCTTGGTCACTCCTTTCGTGATTTTCGGTGAAACTTTTGCTATTGCGCTAGACATATCAAAAGCTTTTGATAGAGTCTGGCACAAATCTTTAATTTCGAAACTGCCCTCCTTCGGTTTATATCCTTCTATCTGTGCCTTCATCTCTAATTTCCTTTCTGGCCAATCTATAGCTCCAGCTGTAAATGGCCACTGTTCTTCTCCTAAAGCTATTAACAGTGGTGTTCATGAGGATTCTGTCCTTTCACCCACTCTTTTCCTTTTATTTATTAATGTTCTTTTAATTTGCACTTCCTGTCCTATTCACTGCTATGCCGATGATTTCACTCTTCACTTCTCCACCCGCTTCCCAAAAGCGTCACTCCATGATTCGCGTAGTACGGCTATGGAGCACCTGACCTCTGATCTTTCTGCTATCTCTGATTGGGGCAGAGAAAACTTTGTGGCTTTCAGTGCCTCAAAAACTCAGTTCCTCCATCTGTATACTCGTCACAATCTTCCACACGATTACCCCCTTACCTTCAACAACACACAACTCAATCCTTCCTCTTCTCTTAACATTCTTGATGTTTCCTTTTCTCGTGATCTTTCTTGGAAAGATCACATATACTCTCTTTCTAAAACAACTTCTAAGAGGTTAGGTGTGCTGTACCGCCTCCGCGGTTTCTTCACCCCACTCAGTTGCTGTCTCTGTACAGGGGTCTTGTTCGTCCCTGTATAGAGTGCTTCTCATGTATGGGGTGGTTCAACCCACACAGCCGTATTTGATCGGGTGGAATCAAAGGCTTTTCGTCTCATCAATTCCCCGCCTCTTACTGATTGTCTTCAATCTCTCTCTCTTCGTCGCAATGTTACCTCATTCTCTCTTTACTATCGCTATCATAACGGACATTACTCTTCTGAACTCTTTAACTGCATGCCTCCTCCTTTAAGGAGAGTACACACCCCCAGACTTTCGACACATTCTCATTCCTTTTCTGTCCAACTATCCAATGCAAGTGTTAATCGGTATTTTCAGTCTTTCATCTACTCAACCTGTGAACTCTAGAACAATGTTCCTCAATCCATCTTTCTTTCTGTCTATGACCTCCCATCTTTCAAATGCAGAGTGGCTAGGCATCTCGAAAACCCTGGACCTTGATTTTGGCTCTCTTCTTCTTCTATGGGAGGGCGCTTTTGTGGGCATTTGCCCTTGGCCCTCCTTCCTCCATAAAAAAAAGTACGTGGACAGAGCAAACAGAGCTTGTGGGACGAAAATATGTATGACACCCTGTTCGTCTTCCATCAAAGTATATGCTTATCGAGGAAGAACATCAAAACCTTATTCCCAGACTTGGAATACATTCCATGAGGTATTAACAAGGGCAGACGGTCATCAAACCAAAATTAGCTTTGGGCCTGTCTTCCCAAGGTCTCCTACAGATCTCGACGTTGTGAAAGAATCACTCGACTACTTTATGGATGATTTCATATTGCTGAGAACTTCTTTGGTGTAACAGGGTTCTCCATGAAAAGTATTGGCCTGGAAAAAATTCTTCATCATTGGAGTTTGCGAAAATGGCACCATAAACAAAGTAATATCTGGCAAGGACTACCACAAAATGCTTCGGTGCCATTCATTACTGTGTGAAGCCATGATGATGATGAAATGGGAACATTTTGAGGATTGACTAATTGATGAGGGGCACGCTGACTGTCTGACAGTTCTGTCAAATAAACTACACCAGCTCTTGTTTCACTCACAGAGAAAAAACTGATGAATCCGTCAATTGGTACATAATGTGACAGAAATTCTGTATGATATTGATGGCTTTCGGAAACAATTTGAAAGAAAGCCTTGGTGTGACAGCACAGTTCTGGCAGATGTATACTGGTATCAACGTCCAAAGTTTTCGAGATGCCTAGACACTCTGCGTTTGAAAGATTGGAGGTCATAGATAGGGGAAAGATGGATTGAGGAACATTGTTCACCGGTTGAGAAGATGAAAGATTGAAAATACCGATTAACCCTTACGTTAGAGAGTTGGACAGAAAGGAATGAGAAAGTGTAGAAAGTCTGGTACTGCGTGCTAGGAGGCATGCAGTTAGAGAGTTCAGAGAGCGGTGCCCGTTATAATAGCTAATAGCGATAGTAAAGAGAAAGTGAGGCAACATTGCGGCGAAGAGAGAGATTGAAAACATTCAGTAAGAGGCTGGGAATTGATGGACGTAAACCTTTGATTCCACCCAGTCAAGTAGAGCTGCGTGGGTGGTTGAGCCACCCCACACATGAGAAGCGTACTCCATAAAATTCACACGAAAGGTAATGAGGGAATAAAAAATACATTTTTAAAATATTCTTTACAGCGTTATTTATATATATATATATATATTAGGGTGACAATAAAAATCGAAAGTTGGAGTTTTTTATTGGCCATTTGTTCAATGCTGCTACTACATGAGAAAACAATGTACTGTAAATATTAGGTCATTCAGATAATTTTAAGGGTGTCTCAAGTGAGGTAAATAATTCTCCTTATAACACAATTAATTGTTCATTACCTAGTAAAAATAAATTAATATTTTTTTTTAATTAATGTAAATAAACGTTAGTTTTAGTTCATAAAGTTTAAGTGCAGGCGTACTCCAATCGTAATAAGTAATTAAAAAAATATTAATGAATAAGGAGAATTATTTACCTCACTTGAGACACCCTTAAATATTATCTGAATGACCTAATATTTACAGTACATTGTTTTCTCATGTAGTAGCAGCATTGAACAAATGGCCAATAAAAAACTCCAACTTTCGATTTTTATTGTCACCCTAATATACATATATATATATATATATATATATATATATATATATATATATATATATATATATATATAAACAGTACCACAGTTAGTTATGTTGTAGGTATTGATAGTTAGGACTTATTAAGTAAAAGATAATTTGTAAACCATTTGAAATCACTTCTTTGCTCTCTCGGCAACTTTGCTCTTCCGGCGTTTCCTAGATATTTTTTAACACAACCTTTCAGTAATTATAATTATTTGTCAGAATGCGGGAGATGTTGAAGTTTGGTGGAAGGTCTTGTATACTAGTCGAAAGAACAGAGTTCATACTTTAAAATTAGGCATATCTTTGTGCACTAGAATTGATATTATAAATTTTATAACTGGGTAGCTCTTCGATACGATATGCGAGGTCCAGTCAATAAATTTGCGAATTTATTGACTGGGCCTCGTGTGTATATATATATATATATATATATAATATATATATATATATATATATATAGATATATATATGATGAATAAAACCACGAAGGGAAAAGAAACACAAAGGGGTGCTCAAACGCTTTCGTCTAATGACATCCTCAGGAACACTGGAGTGAAAGGACAGATCAAGGCAATATATAGGTTACAAAAATAAACATACATACATACATATTCATATATATATATATACATATATATACATATATATATACACACATATACATATATATAGTAAGCATAGAAAAAATTGTGGGAGGAGCAAACATTTGTATGGGAGATTGACCCTTTTAGCACTTCAGCCGACATTCAATATAAATTCAAATGGCTTGTTTATGAAACAGGTCACAAAAGAATAAAGAAATAAAAATAAATATAAATATAAATTGAGAAAAAAATAATTACAAAATAGTGCCCCTTTGTGTTTCTTTTCCCTTCGTGGTTTTATTCATCATAAATATTTTTCACGTGTCACTTTCGTGAAATAATTTTTCATATATATATATATATATATATATATATATATATATATATATATATAGAGTGGGCCCCGCTTTTCGTCGTTTGCACTTTTCGTCGTTTCGTTTGTTCGTCTTTATTCATTATATATCCTGATTCCGCTTTTCGGCGCCTATCCGCATGAGATTCGCTTGTTCGTCGCCACGTGTCCTCCCCAAATCCACCTCTTCCACAGAACCCCGACCCTCCACTTTCCTTGCCCCCATTTACCGATCTTCCACCTCCAAGGAACCCTCTACAAAGAGAGCCCGTCTCTTCCCATCCAGTCCCCACTCATCCACTTCTTCTGCTACGGACTTCCTTGAAGCCATTTTGGATGGAGATTCTCTTTCCAAGCAATGCTAAATTGCATTGCATGCAGGAAGTTGCATTGCATCTTCCTCTCATCTGAAAAGTCTCTGCAGCAAGTGGATTGGGTGTGTTCTTTTGATTTTGCATACATAATCAACACTCACACATTTCAAAAAATTAATTTAGCATATCTACATTGTTTATCAATTGAACTTTCAATTTCATTTTGAGAAAGGTACACAAGAGTGTGATTTTTATTATCTTTTGGTACTTTTACTTACATTTGCATGCTATTTTATTGATTTCATTGTTGTATAATGTATATTTCAGGCTCTCAGATGTAAAATTATTTAAAAATATTGCATTTTGAAGTTTTAGGTGGTACTGAGTGGGGCGTGGAAACGAATTAGGGGCTTATTATGTATTTCCTATACCCGCTCTTCGTCGTTTCGCCCTTCTTCGCCTCCTTCAGGTACCAATTAACGACGAAATGCGAGGGCCCAATGTATGTATGTATATATATATATATATATATGTATATATATATATATATATATATATATATATATATATATATATATATATATATATATATACATATATATATATATATATATATATATATTATATATATATATATATATATATATAATATATATATATATATATATATAATTTAGTGGTGGACCGGATGTCAGTTTTTCAACATCTGCGGATGCGGATCTTTAATTTCAATATCCGCGGATGCGGACATTTAGTTAATATATCAATATAATATAGAATTATGAATATATGACAATTTTTCAAATTTCGTGATATTACTATTATGGCAGGCAATGCATAAGAATTAAAATTAATATTAATGTTTTCATTATGATAAAAATAATAACTTTTTCAAGAGTTTCAGCCAAAGAAAATGCAATGAAACAAGTTTCATTCAATTTTCTGTGTTACCAGGTATTTATATTTTGAGGTTTATATATTTGTTTGTTCATTAATAATTAATACTTTACATGAAATGTGCATGACTGGGCTTTATAAGCTACTTTATAAGCTAATTTAATTGTAAATGGCATGATTTATTAGAGGTAATATCGGCATAACATCCGCAGTCAGAAGTGCGGATGCGGATGTTAAAAATGATGCGGATGCGGATATCCGGTCCACCACTAATATATATATATATATATATAATATATATGGCTTTACAGCCAAGATCAGCAGGTGCAAAGAACTAAATTACTGGGAAAGGTTACGCGAATTAAACCTATATTCACTGGAAAGGAGAAGAGAGAGATACACCATTACTTACACTTGGAAAATAATAGAAAAACTAGTCCCTAATCTTACTCTGAACCCTGTAACTCCCCAAACAACAGTGAAAAGTAGAAAAGGAAGACTGTGTCATGTTCCCAAATTAAAATCTAGACAGGGAACACCCTTAACCCTGAGAGAAAATAGTTTTGTTGTAAGAGGACCAAGACTTTTTAATCAGCTGTCCGAAGACCTAAGGACACCACGAGTGGTGTTGCGGTAGACATCTTCAAAAGAAGATTAGACGCCTGGCTCAGAACAATCCCCGATGAGCCGGGGAGAGTACAAGAAACCAACTCACTACTTCACCAGGCCAACTCGAGAAGAGGGGCGACAAGCTTGACCTTCGTGAAATGAGGAATCATCGCACGGAACATTTGAAAGGTTGAAAGGGTATATATATATATATATATATATATATATATATATATATATATATATATACGAGGGTAATTCAATAAGAAGTATCCGCACTTTTTATTTTCACTATTTTATTTTCACATCTGATAGATTATAAACACATCACTTCTCAACATAGTCTCCCTGTTTCTCAATACTCTTAGTGCAGCGATCTACAAGCTTCCTAATGCCATCACAAAAGAATGTTTTTGGCTGTGTGCGTAGCCAGTCATGCACCGCCTCCTTCAGGTCATCATCGCCTTGGAATCGCTGATCTCTCAAAGCGTCTTTTAGTGGTCCAAACAGGTAAAAATCCGAAGGTGCCAGGTCTGGACTGTAGATTGGATGATCGAGAACTTCAAATTTAAGTCCTTGAAGGCACTGGAGATGAAACCTGGATCCATCACTATGAACCAGAAAGCAAACGACAGAGCATGCAATGGAAGCATCCAACATCTTCCGTTGCAAGGAAGTTCAAAGTGCAGCCGTCAGCAGGTAAAGTTATATTAACACCGTTTTGCGATACACGAGGCCCTATCCTTGAACATTATCTAGATTCTAGAGCGTGGAACTACAGTAACAAGTGCATCGTATTCTGACATGCTTCGGAATGAATTAAAGCAAGCAATTCGCACAAAACGGAGAGGGAGATTGTCGGAAGGTGTTATTCTGTTACACGACAATGCGCGCCCTCATACCGCTGCACAGACTAGAAAATGCCTTCAAGAACTTAAATTTGAAGTTCTCGACCATCCAGCCTACAGTCTAGACCTGGTACCTTCGTATTTTTACCTGTTTGGACCACTAAAAGACGCTTTGAGAGGTCAGCGATTCCAAGGCGATGATGACCTGAAGGAGGCGGCGGTGCATGACTGGCTACTCACACAGCCAAAAACATTCTTTTGTGATGGCATTAGGTAGCTTGTAGATCGCTGGAATAAATGTATTGAGAAACAGGGAGACTATGTTGAGAAGTGATGTGTTTATAATCTATCAGATGTGAAAATAAAATTGTATAAAATATATAACAGTGTTTGGGGACGTTTAACCTGCTTTATAACTGCAAAGGTCATATGACAGAGAAAACCCACAGCTTTACACAGAAAATGGTCACCGATCCAACAACTAAACAGACTCAACGTCGCTTATTAACGTCTCTAATCTAACGGAAAGTGGTGGTGGTGCAACGTGGCCACGACGTAGCCCAAGTTAATAAAAAATACTAATGTTAATTATGCAAGTATTAGGCTGCAATTTTAGAAATGTAATATAACAATACTACTACTACTACTACTACTACTAATAATAATAATAATAATAATAATAATAATAATTTTTTTGACACACTTAAATAATTAATGATATATAAATGATACAAAAGAAATTTCTTTAAAATAAAAAGATAGTTTTGTATTTGCGAATTTAATTTAAATTGTATGAAAGTAGATTTCATTTTAAATAACCGAAATACATACAAAGAGGATTATCCATAATAAAAGGGTTAATTAATATCAGTGTCACCAAACATTGGAGGAGGAGGAGATTGTAGATTGTACGAGGGCCACTCAATATATATTTTGCCCCACCTTTTTTTTTCTTTCCAAGTTTCCTCGTAAGTTCCAGAAATTTTGTACACAAGTACACAAGTTCCACATAGTCTCCATCCTTTTCTACGGTTTTCCTCTTCCTCGAAACAAGAACCTTTATTCCTTGCTGGTAAAAGTCCACTTGGTTCCGCTGGAGCCACCTCTTAAACTCCTCAACAACCTCATCGTCACTCTGAAACTTTCTTCCACGAATAGCATCCTTCATTGGCCCAAACAAATGGAAGTCCGAACGTGCAGGATCCTGGCTGTATGGAGGGTGGGGTAACGCAGTCAAGCGCATTTTTGTGATGGCCTCTCTTGTTTGCAAACTGTTCTTCTTGTTGTTGGTTAGCCGATCAGCCCACCCTGATCGAGCAAGCCGGCGGCACGCACGTAACCGATCGCCCTCTCCGGAGTGGACCAGAGGTTCAGCGCACTAGTGATGTTGTGTTGTGTTCTGTGTTGTGCTAGAACGGTACAGTCTGTCATAATGTGTTCAATTGTTTGTGGTGTGTCCTGGCACAGGTGACAGGTGTCGTCTGTGGAGTTGTCTAGTCTGTGTTTATATGTCTGTAAGTTGGGGTGATGTCCACATCAGAATCGTGCTAAGTTAACTCGATCCAATCTGCTCAGGCTAGTCTCTGACCTGTCAATGGGTGGCGGCTTCGCACCTAGGACCGCATTCGGACCGAGTCGTGTCAGTGAGTGCTTTGTGGGTTACGGTGCTTTGTGGGTTACGTGTGTGTGTATGTGTTTTCTGTACTGTGTGATGTCTGTGGGGCGTGGTATGGAATGGAGTATTTGGTTATAATGCTCTCTGGTGTTACCTTAATGGTGCGAGGTGTCGGTGCGTGATTGTACATGTAGTGGCAAGGGTGTTGTGGGTTAGTTGTCGATGCTGCCATGAATTGTGTTCCCCTCATGTCTAAATGTTCCCTAACTTTCATTATTTTTGTTTCTGTGTGCAGGTGTTCTATTGGTGTTGTTTGAGTGCATCTTGTAATGATACGAAGTGCGTTGTTTTGTATTGTCTGTAAGGTGTTTATGTGTGTGTTTGAAATAATGGGTGCCCAGCATGGGCTAGCATAGTCCATAACTGAGTGAATATATTGTTTGTATATGAGTGATGTTGTTTCCTGCTGGTGTCCAAAGTTTGTGCCTGTTAGTACCCTAAGCGTGTTAAGTCTTGACGTACATTTGTTTTTAATGTCCTGAATGTGGTTTGCAAAAGATAATGATGTGTTGCATGTGACCCCAAGTATTTTGGTCTTGTGAGTGTGTGGAATGTTGGTGTTGTTTAGTGTAAGCTGTGGAGTTATCTGGTATTCTTTTGTGTTGCTTGTAAGTAAGGTGATGGTTGATTTTGTGGGCGCTACTTTGAGTCTATTGTGTATGAGCCAGTCTTGTATACTGTTTATGTATATTTGTAGGTTATTTGTGTGTGTCGATGTTGTTGTGGGTGGGTGTTAGAGTGATGTCATCTGCATATGATGATAAGGTAAGCTTGTTATCTATGGGTGTTGAAATGTCATGCATGTATAAGTTGAAGAGTGTTGGTGAGAGAACAGAACCTTGAGGACCCCGTTCGGAAAAAGCTTGTTTTTGGATGACTTGCCATTAAATGTGACATGTGAGTATCTTCCTGAAAGATAGTTGCTCAGCCACCTTTTGGTGTTATTGTGCATGTTTGTGTTGAGTATTTTGTTTATAAGAGGGAAGCGTGGGATAGCATCAAATGCTTTACTAAAGTCTATCGTTGCTAATAGTGTACGTTGAGTTGATCGTCTGGAGTTGATGCCATCCATGATGTGCGGCGTGAGGGTAGTGAGTAATGTCGTGGCTGAGTGGTGAAGTCTGAATCCATGTTGAGTAGGTGATAGTGGTGTGGTGGGTTGGTGATTTGTAAGATTAATCTTTCTGTTACTTTGGAAGGTATGCATAGTAAAGTAATAGGTCTATAGGAAGCTGGTTCTGTTGGATTTTTGTTTGGTTTGAGTAGTGTAATAATTTTACCTTGTTTCCATATGTCAGGAATAATACAGTGTTGGTATGAATATGTGCTGATATTTGTGAGAGCTAGTATTCCCTGTGGGCCCAAGTGTTTAAGGTGTATGTTAGATATGTTGTCTGGTCCAGTAGCCTTCGAATTATTAATGTTTTGATGATGTTGGTGGTCTGGTCTGTATTGAAGAGTGTAATGGTCGTGTCGAGTCTGTAGGTTTTCTTGTTTCTGGCTGTTTGTCTGTCTGCGTGTTTCTGGTTCTTGTCTCTGTTTAAGTGACTTATCTTTGCGTAGTGATTAACTGGAATGTTAGCTTGTTGTGTATATGTTGGGATATTATTTTGGCTGCGACAGATAGCCGCGTGTGAGGTGTGAATGCCACTGTTAGAGTGAGTAATGCTGTTTATAGTCTCGTATAGCCTGTTGTGTGGTCTTGCGTTAGAAGGACGTCTTCCAGTTTTCTCTCCGGTCGAACTCGCTTTATAAGTCTCTGGAGTCTCTCTGTAGGATAGCAATACATGCCTCTCAGTTGATTGCTTGTCCTTTCTTCATAATGTCCACCAGAATCACCCCTTTCATGTCCCAGAAAATGGTGGTCATAACCTTTCCTGCAAAGGGAGCTATTTTGAACTTTTTCTTGCGTGGGGAGTCTGCGTGATGGTACTCCATGGATTGGCGTTTTGTTTCAGGTTCAAAGTGGTGTACCCAAGTCTCACCCTCAGTCACAATTTGTAAAAGGAAGTCATCCCCTTCTGTCTCGTATCGAACTAACGACTCAGAAGCAATTTCCTTTCTTTGGGCTTTGTGATCTTCAGTCAGTTGGCCAGGAACAAACCGTGAACACACTTTTGAGTATCCCAGTTGCTGAATTATCGTATTCACACTTCCTTCACTAATTCCTAGCTCCAGTTATAGCTCCTTGTATGTGACGCGCCGATTTGATCGAATGATGCTGTTAGCACGTTGCACAGTGTGAGATGTCAAGCCGATGCCGGGCGACTGCTGCTTGGCTCATCATCGAGGCTGGCTCTCCCTCTCTCCGATGATCTCACACGTTTAGACCAGCGTCCAACTGTGCTTCGATCAACAACAGCATCTCCGTAAAAGCTTTGTAGACCTTTGTGAATACTGTATTTCCAACTGTTTCCTTCTCTGCTGTTAAGAACTCGATAACAGCTCTCTGTTTACGACGCACATCACTGTCAGACGTCAATTTCGAAACTGCGTTAACCATCGGTTTTATACAAGGGCGTTTAAAAGCGGTTTATACAAGGAGGGGAGGTTCAAACTGGAAAAATCCGGTTATGTGAAGCGCAGAAAGTTCAAACTTACGGCCCAAAAGACATTTCAGCCCCATGGTCTATTATTTAGCTAAGAAAAAAGGGTGGGGCAAATATATTGAGTGTCCCTACTCCCTAGTAGATTGTAGAATGTAGGAGATTGTCATAGGAGGGGAGTGTAGACACCAATCGACCAGGGAAGTACTCCGGGGGGAGGGGCGTTAGGTAGGAGACAGGGAGTGCTGGAACTCCCGTTTCTCCTTTGTCACTGTCCTCTTTAGCTAATCTTTGTTCCGTGTCTCATCTATCCTGTGAGCGGTCCAGCATGCTCTCAAGCACACGCTACTCCCTCTATTCCTCGCTACACATACATGCATTTAACACACCACACAATCTTTTCAAAATTTATAAAAAATAAAATGGCATTGTGAGCCTTGTGGACCTTGATTTTGGCTCTCTCTTTCTATAGGGGGCATTTTTGCGGGCACACGCCCTTGGCCCCACCTTTCTGCATTAAAAACCGAGAAACGAGCTTTATTCATTTATATTACATCATTATACAGCGTCATTTTATATATATATATATATATATAGTGTCTCAGAAGTCGCGCATTAGGGGCTTTATAACATTATTATTATTATTATTATTATTATTATTATTATTATTATTAATTAATTATTTAAATTAAATAAAGCTATATTAATCTATGGTGCGCTACTTCTGAGACACCCTGTGTAGGTACATTTTATATATATATATATATATATATATATATATATATATATATGTATACACCTTTCAACCTTTCAAAGGTTCCGTGCGATGATTCCTCATTTCAAGAAGGTCAAGCTTGTCGCCCCTCCTCTCGAGTTGGCCTGGTGAAGTAGTGAGTTGGTTTCATGTACTCTCCACCTCACGTAGCCAGATACGCCCTGCTCATCGGGGATTGTTCTGAGCCAGGCGTCTAATCTTCTTTTGAAGATGTCCACCGCAACATCATTCGTGTTCCTTCGGTCTTTGGGCAGCTGATTAAACAGTTTTGGTCCTCTCACAACAAAACTATTTTCTTTCAGGGTTAAGGATGTTCCCTGTCTCGCCTTTAATTTGGGAACACGACACAGTCTTCCTTTTCTACTTTCCACCGTTGTTTGGGGAGTTACAGGGTTTAGAGTAAGATTAGGGACTAGTTTCTCCATTATTTTCCAAGTGTAAATAATGGTGTATCCTCTCTCTTCTCCTTTCCAGTGAATATAGGTTTAATTCGCGTAACCTTTCCCAGTAATTTAGTTCTTTGCACCCTTCCATCTTGGCTGTGAAGCTTCTCTGAATCCTTTCTAGCTGTCTAATGTCTTCTTTTTTATATGGGCATGTTAGGACCGAGCAGTATTCCAATTTGTGTATGATCAGTGTTTTCAATGAGGAATCATTATATTCCTATACGTTCGTCTAAAGGTTCTCAGTATCTGCCCAGTTATTCTCTTTGCTTTGTTTACTGCTATCTTATTTTGTGTTTCAAATTTCGTATCATCACTCATTACAACCCCTAAATCTTTTGCTCTATAATATAGACATATATATATATATATATATATATATATATTCACTATTTAAGTAGTTGTGCTGAATTTCAAACAAAACCTGTATTAAAACTATATAAAAGAGTGGTCTATTCTCTATTGCATTCGTCCGCAACCTTTTCTCACCTGTGGATCCTTAGAAGAATATGGATTATTTTTGAGGACCCCTTAGCGAAAATAATTTGTATATTCTAATTTTGTGTGAATTAGAATATACCCCTTGTCTTCTGCGGACCCCTGCAACTCATTTGCGGACCCTTAAGTAAGAGAGTCCGCAGACCCCATGTTGTGGATCACTGGTCTATTGCAATGGCAACTTGCATTGAAATAACGAATTGTTTTGCTATTTTGCAAATTATATAATAATTATATAATTATATAATTATATAATTATATAACAATGAATCGTTCTTGTTGGGAACTCGGAATTCTTCTTTCTTTTAGCCCTACTGGCTCATTTAACTAAACCTCTGGTGCTTGGGCCTTCGACCTCGGTAATTTTCGATGTCAATTAAGACTCCTTGCCCCCGATTTAACTCTTTGTTTAATATATCCAAATTTTGTATCAATATTTTTGTACTAATCTAAATTATGCTCATTGCGGAAGTTAATTTTTGCGTAAAAACCACGCAATTTGCCAGAATGCAATATTTCCTTAAAATTTTCAACTTTTTAGAATAATATATATATATGTAACTTCTAGTTAGTGACATTTTGAACGCTAATTTAAGATATTTTGAGATATTCTTCCACGCATGCGTACAACTCATGATATAAACTGTCCACTGTTATTTCTCCTTCACAAATCTTATATGGGAATGGATCCTTTTAAAGTCTGGTGCATGTAGGAGTTTATACAGATCATCAGAACCTCCTCTAGACTTCAGATTTATAATATAAGTTTTTTCTTACACATTTTCTCATTAGTCTGTACATATAAACATTGAATATAGGTTATTCAGAGCTCTTCCTAATGTTAAACCAGTCTTACAATGTTAAAAAAGAGAACATGAAGTGATTTCTAAACAGGAACGTTAAGCAAACAAAGATCACGTGTCCATGTACAGTCACTCTGTATGCAATGTCTTAGAGTTGCAGTACGTTAAGTACAATTGAATGTAATTTGTACTATTACAAATACACTATAAAATATATATATATATATATACTCGTACATTAATAATTAGCTTTGTTAAGGAATAATAAATGTTTACAACCAACAACTGAAGGAGCACGACACTTTCAAGAAGAAATATATGATCAGAAGCAATAAATAAGCTTCTTTGATGGGTTTCAACTCGACAGAACGCGATGCATATTAAGAAGAAAGAGCAAAAGAAAGAAGGTAGATAGCACGCGCGCGCGCGCGCTCGCGCTCGCGCTCGCTCTCTCTCTCTCTCTCCCTCTCTATATATACACACCTTCGTTTCAAAATAAGACCTAGATAAATAATTTATGAGGTATTAGCGCAACCCAGTCTGGGATTATCCCATAAATTAGGCCATAAATTTAAAAACCGGCCTTCAAGCCGACTTAAACAAATTGGCATAACCTTATAAAGCAATCAAGCATTCGCTCTAACGTAACCATCCACTGAATTTATATATATATATACACGAAATGTTTTGAGTGCGAATATGTATATATAAATATATAAGAATATAGACAAAGAGGGACACGTTTTTTGGTGGGGTGCCACCCCCCGCCCCCCCGAATCCCGAAAACTCACCCTTTTTTTCCTTAATTGCTTCATTATAAGTGAGCAATAATATATGGTAAACACTTAAATTTATCATCGTTGCTGCAGTTCAAATGATAATAAATGAGAGGCCATTTTTGCTTGATAGATTTATGAAGTTATTTTTTATTTTTTTTATTTTTTATTTTTTTTAAGGCCTCAAACTGTTTATATTTATACGTTAAAATAAAGAAAGCGTAAAGCGAAATTATACAAAATTATAATATTAATGTTCCCAATTATACTGTGTGTATATATATATATATATATATATATATTATATATATATATGATACTTACTATGATTCATTTCATTCTGTCATTTTTGTAAATGTTGCTCACGAAAATATATTACTCGTTTAGACTAATAAATAATATGAGGGTAAAACTATTTGGAGTTCTTTGTTCGCTCAACACACACACACACACACACACACACACACACACATATATATATATATATATATATATATATATATATATATATATATATATATATATATATGACGAAGATAGAGGTAAAATCCAGGAAGATCTGAATAAAATCGTTGATTGGTCAGTCACATGGCAAATGAGATTTAACGTCGATAAGTGCAAAATTTTACATAAAGGTTCGCGTAACGGTAATTTTGCGTATAGTATGTCAGGGAAGGAGTTAGGAAGCGTAGAGCAGGAAAAAGATTTAAGAGTTATAGTCACTGGTGATTTAAAAGTAGCGAAACAAAGTACAGCAGCGGTCAATAAAGCGAACAAAGTGTTACGTTTTATAGCTCGGAATTTTGAGTACAAATCGCTCGATATTATAGTTCCTCTTTATAAATCATTAGTTAGACCCCATTTGCAGTACGCGATCCAATTTTGGAATCCGCATATGCGAAAAGATATAGACAAAATCGAAAGAGTTCAAAGACGAGCAACTAAGATGATTCCGTCGCTTAGGTCAAAGTCGTACGAGGATAGGCTTAAAGAGTTAAAATTGACTACACTCGAGATTAGGAGGCTAAGGGGGTGATCTATTCCAGGTTTTCAAAATTATGAATGAGTTCGATAACTTAGATAGGGATAGCTTTTTCGAAATATCTCAATATAATAGGACTAGAAATAACGGGTGTAAGTTGACAAGTCGAAGGTTCAAGACAGCAGTTGCCAAAAACTTTTTTATGCATAGAACAGTAAATAGGTGGAATAGTTTGCCGGTAGAAGTGGTTAGTAGCACGTCTATAAACATGTTTAAAAATCGATTAGACGCATATGTTGATAGATTGGGTATAGTTTAAGGTAGTAAAATTAAGGCTTTGTGGTTCGGAGCCACGTAAAATTGTAGGTCCCTTCCGCCACCACGGAGGACATGCACAACACACAATTTCGAACACAGTTAGGTAGACCAGCCATGAGTGGATCCTAGGGTCTTTGTTGGTCTGAAACATTATAACATTAATAACATTATAACATTATAATATGATATATATATATATATATATATATTAATATTATATATATATATAAGCTTATATAATAAATATAAAATTAGTGGTGGACCGGATATCCGCATCATTTTTAACATCCGCATCCGCACTTCTGACTGCGGATGTTATGCGGATATTACCTCTAATAAATTATGCAATTTACAATTAAATTAGCTTATAAAGTAGCTTATAAGGCCAAGTCATGCACATTTCATGTAAAGTATTAATTATTAATGAACAAAAACAATATATGAACCTCAAAATATAAAAACCTGGTAACAGAAAATTGAATGAAACTTGTTTCATTGAATTTTCTGTGTCTGAAACTCTTGAGAAAGTTATTATTTTTATCATAATGAAAACATTAATATTAATTTTATTTCTTATGCATTGCCTGCCATAATAGTAATATCAGGAAATTTGAAAAATTGTCATATATTCATAATTCTATATTATATTGATAGATTAACTAAATATCCGTATCCGCATCCGCAGATATTGAAATTAAAGATCCGCATCCGCGGATATTGAAATTAAAGATCCGCATCCGCATATGTTGAAAAACTGACATCCGGTCCACCACTAATTTATATATATATATATATATGAATAGAAACGACATAAGTATTAAGGAACGTTTCTGCACACGAGGAGGAGAGATAACGAAATAATGAAAAATGAGGCGAACCGCCTGGGAATCGAACCCAGGGCCTTCCAATTGCCGGTCGGACGCTCTACCATTATGCTACGGACCTCACTCAATCACAAATCGAAATTCTCCCAAATAGGGCAGAAACCAATGCCCTCAGAGAGCACCCTCGCAAATCGTGAATATGCGCAAATAACTGCAATGACCGCGCAGTATATAAATGAATAGAAACGACATAAGTATTAAGGAACGTTTCTGCACACGAGGAGGAGAGATAACGAAATAATGAAAAATGAGGCGAACCGCCTGGGAATCGAACCCAGGCGTGTGCAGAAACGTGTGCAGAAACGTTCCTTAATACTTATGTCGTTTCTATTCATTTATATACTGCGCGGTCATTGCAGTTATTTGCGCATATTCACGATTTGCGAGGGTGCTCTCTGAGGGCATTGGTTTCTGCCCTATTTGGGAGAATTTCGATTTGTGATTGAGTGAGGTCCGTAGCATAATGGTAGAGCGTCCGACCGGCAATTGGAAGGCCCTGGGTTCGATTCCCAGGCGGTTCGCCTCATTTTCATTATTTCGTTATCTCTCCTCCTCGTGTGCAGAAACGTTCCTTAATACTTATGTCGTTTCTATTCATTTATATACTGCGCGGTCATTGCAGTTATTTGCATATATTATATATATATATCATGGTATATATAGCACATAAAATGAAACATATGGGAATAACAGGCAAAAGTGTGAAAAATGGATCTGCAACGTCCTCAGAGAGCGTCTACAGGTCGTCAAAATTCAAGGTGTATCTTCATCAGAATCAGAAGTACGCAGCTCAGTACCACAAGGTACAGTACTGGCCCCACTCCTGTTCATTATCATGCTAACAGACATAGACAGTGGAGTAAACGGCAACAGTATAGTTACATCCTTTGTGGACGAACAAAATATACAAATGGTCAGAAGACAACAATATGACATTTAACACCGAGAAATTTCAGCTCTTGAGATATGGTAGAAATGAGGAACTTAAACAGACTGCATATTATGCTCCAGATAGACAGGAAATTCAAGAGAAGCACGGAAAGCGGTCGACTTGGGGGTATAATGACCGATGATGCCAATTCGAGACACAAAATCAGATAGCAATAAACAAAGCAAAAAGAGTCACGGAACAGGTACTAAGAACGTTCAAAAGGAGGGACAAGACAGTAATGATTCCTTTGCTGAGAACACTGAGCATACCAAAACTTGAATACTGCTCAGTTTTGACGTCCCCATATAAAAAGGAAGAAATTAATAAACTAGAAGAAACGCAGAGACATTTCACAGCCAACTATTGGGAAAGACTACGCAAACTAAATCTGTACTCCCTGGAAAGAAGAAGAGAGAGGTACACCATAATCTACATATGGAAAATGATCGAAAAACTGATATCAAACCTAAAACTAAACCGAATTACCATTCAAACAACACTGGAAAATAGGAAAGGCAGAATGTGTAGTGTTCCCAAATTAAAGGCCCGACAAGGGACCTCCTCAACACTGAAGGAAAATAGCTTGGTTGTCAAGGGGCCAAGACTTTTTAACCAGCTTCCAAAATACCTCAGAAACGTTACAGGGGTCAAAGTTGAAGTCTTCAAGAGAAGACTAGATGCCTGGCTCATGACGGTACCAGATGAGCCGGGTGTACCTGGCTATGTGCGGTGGAGAGCGCAAGAAAGCAACTCCCTCCTCCACCAAGCCAGGCCTAGAGGCGGGGCCACCAGCTTGACCTTCGTGTGAAGAGAGACCAACACACGGAACATCAACGAGGTCAACGAGGTTAATGCGTGTATATATATATATATATATATATACGCATTAGGAGACCATGTTTGAAAGTGGGCGTAAACCAATTTAAGTATTATGTATATCGGGCCAAAGCAGTTTAGGAGTTACTTTTTCTGCATCACGAACCCGATTCCGAATCCATTCAGCAATGCCTTGACTCAAATCCAAATTTAAACAGATCCAACAGATTCTGAGTAGAATATATATATATATATATATATATATATATATATATATACACAAACTCAGAATGGTCCCCTGAGAAACTTATATGTTAAACACAGACCGTGCATGGAACAAGGAACTCTTCTGGGAAAATTTAATCCACTATAGTCCGAATAAGTAATGGTAAATGACAAATACCATAGTTTTTCTTTTTCATGATGCTAGCCCGACGTGGGCAACGGGTCTCTCGCAAAGAGATCCCATAAATATAGCTTCCCTCACCAGCTATCTGCAAAGCAGACAGGATCCAGCTTTGGGACATGGATCTAGGGTTTAAAGCAAGCCTAGTCCCACTACATTCAGAACCTCTATATAAGTAAAAGACTCGTTGCATTCACGTCGGATTGAATAAATCAAAGAAAAAGGGGTAACTATTGTATTTTAGCCAAAAAAAAAAACAAAACTTAAACCTCAACCGGGACATTGAGCGTCCACTTTTCAAGGCACGTAACACGTCCGTTTAATATACACAAACTCAGAATGGTCCCCTGAGAAACTTATATGTTAAACACAGACCGTGCATGGAACAAGGAACTCTTCTGGGAAAATTAAATCCACTATAGTCCGAATAAGTAATGGTAAATGACAAATACCATAGTTTTTCTTTTTCATGATGCTAGCCCGACGTGGGCAACGGGACTAGGCTTGCTTTAAACCCTAGATCCATGTCCCAAAGCTGGATCCTGTCTGCTTTGCAGATAGCTGGTGAGGGAAGCTATATTTATGGGATCTCTTTGCGAGAGACCCGTTGCCCACGTCGGGCTAGCATCATGAAAAAGAAAAACTATGGTGTTTGTCATTTACCATTACTTATTCGAACTATAGTGGATTTAATTTTCGCAGAAGAGTTCCTTGTTCCATGCACGGTCTGTGTTTAACATATATATATATATATAATATATATATATATAGAGAGAGAGAGAGAGAGAGAGAGAGAGTACTGCGTATTATTAAAAATAAATGAATGCAAGCATTTATTTGTCCTTCCAAAAGAGGCTCAAAAATGTTTTTATTATATTCTCAGACTGACAAATTTAATAATTTAATAGCTCTCCTCAAGGAAAAAAACCGTATAAAGAAAACGTAATAACGTGAAATCTTGGGGTTAAATTACCTAAAATGACATGCAGAAATTTGTGTTCCAGAAACCGGAAGTGGTTTTTACTAAGAACCGAAGAAGAAAGGAGAACGCAGTAATATAGTTTTTTTTTCCTTCGAGCTGCATGGCTTTGTACTGAAAACAAAGAAGTGGTAATTATTTCGCTGGTGTCATATGTCTTCTTCCATTATTTACTATAATATCGTTAATAAAGACTCTTATCGCAAACTACAGGTTATAAGACCGTACAATAATTACAAGAAGACAGACTGCGCAACGTTAGAAATTTACGTGGTTACCATGGTAACGTGTGTATATAGGAACCTTTGTTGAAGTATAATTTTATGTATAAAATTTATGAACGTTTTGTTTCATGTTTATACTCTTTGTCACTTATAATATATATATATATATATATATATATATATATATATATATATATATATATCGAGGGGGGAGGGGGGAGACAAATGTTCAGGATCGAACCGTGTTCGACCTCTCTGCAGAATTCCTCCTCATTTGGAGGATATGCTGAAAGAGAGAGTTGCTTTCAGCTTTCATCCTGCCTTCACGATTCTTGAAACTGTTCAGGTTACTGTAGTGAGAGATCCTCCAGTTCTTTCGGCGGCACTTTAAAGGGTTTTGGGTTTCGCATTCTGATATTATTTTCCATCTTCGTATTCATGATCCCATGTCACACCTCGGCTGGGATATTAGAGGATCTACCTGTTCATTTATTCCACTGTTTTTAGGTAATTTCTAAAGCTTGGGAGATATCTCTCGTGTATTATATATATATATATATATATATATATATATATATATATATATTGCAAAAATTTATATGTTTAAGTTTTCACTGTGATATTCGTCAATATTTAAGTTGTTTTAAGTTTATAGTTGGTTTGAATTGTGTGTGTATATATATATATATATATACCGGTATATATATGTATGTATATATCAATTTTAGCACTGAAGATGACATGAGAAATGTCGAAAGCTCTGTACATTAAATGTTTGTATATGGACTCGTCTTGTTGTTCCTTCTTCGACTAAGGTTCCCATAGGGATTGTTTCCCGGGATCCCGGTTGATTTTATGTGCGGGATATATCCCGGGATTTTTTCGTTCATCCCGGGATATCCCGGTGCTAATTACTTACATAATAATTAGTATATATAGTATAAATACCCTGTTTACACGATCATACATGTTGTATCATGAGCTTTTTCAGCTGCAGGACTGTTTATAACTAAACTTAGAACTCGGCTGAGTGATAAGAGTGTGAATTGTCTATGTTTTCTACTTTCGTATTATAAGTCAAATTAGTTCTTTTAAATGCGCTATGTTTTGCATTTTCATATGTTTAGTTGTTTTTGTGTTTTTACAAGCATGCTTATTCTTTACAAGGATATTATTCTTTAAAAGTGTTGATTTTCTTACAAATAGCTGTCTTGTTGCACTCAACTGTCTTTTAAGCTAGTTATTTCACACTCATAGTTACCTAATGGAATATGTTTAAATAAATAAATGATGAAATCTTTATAATTTTTATATTAATTCCTTTTTAAAAGTATAAAAAATTTAAATACATATAAAATAAAATCCCGGGAAATCCCGGGATCCCGGGACGAAGACAGATTTTATCCCGGAATCCCGGGATAAATAAAATTACTCAAAACGACAATCCCTAGTTCCTACCTCGTAATTCACTTGCTTCTATTATAGACAGGGCTTTTTTTGTGACGGTACGCGCCGGTACGGCGTACCGGCACCTTTTTTTTCAGAGCGACGTTGACACACGTCCGCTCTAATAAATTAACGTTTCCATCTCGACTGACTCATTTGGCGGGAACAACAAATTCACATGACAATTCGTTGGCTGACGAGAAGGGGCAGGGGGCGCAGGAAGAGGGCAGGGGTGGGAGAGGAATTTTACATTTATCAAGATATGAGTACCGGCACCTCTTTTTTTTACAAAAAAGCACTGGTATATATATATACAGTATATATATATATATATATATATATATATATATATATATATATATATATATATATATATATATACTAGTTGTGTCCAAAATAATATCCCCATTTCTAAAGAAATGTTGTAAGCTATATGTAAAGAAAAGGATCTAGACACAAAGACAACCGCAAGAGGTACGTAAAACATAGGAGTTTATTAACCTCAATTAAACATGTTCGGTGTAATCGCCATTATTTTTCTAAAATAATATTCAACCTTACACAAATGTTTAATATAATTTTTGGAAATAGCTCAGCTGAGATGTTGTTGATTACATCATAGACTTCGGTCTTTAGGTATTTTAAGTGTCTTAGGCTTGGTACAATAGATCCTTTTTTTATGCAATCCCACAAAAAAAGGCATGGGGGTATGTGGTCAGGTGAGTATGGGAGCCATTCCACTGGCTCATGAAGGAGGATTAGTTACTCGGAAAATGCTTCCTCAAAAAGTTGCTTGTGGAGGCTCTCCATCCTGCTGAAACCACTGTGAATCTGGGGTAATGCAGTTATTTCTTTTACGGGACAAACTAATTAGTTGTGATAAGTAGACGATATGAATTTTGGGTTACCGTTACTGCTTTTCCATTTTCATTCTGAAAGAAATAGGGACCTACTACACCATACCACCCAACAGCGACCCAAATGCTGAGTTGAGTAACACTACGTGGAAGCCCTATTGGCGTGCCAGCATGACTTCCCCAGTAGCGAAAGTTTTGCTTATTAATCTCCCTCGACAGATGTACATAACACTCGTCAGGATCTTCTTCTGTTTCTGTCATAGTTTTTTATTTGATAATAAAATTCAATAAATAATAAAAAATTTAGTAAATCAATATATATACATATTTCTATGCAGGAAGGAGGGTCCAAGGGCAAATGCCCGCAAAAACGCCCCTCCCATAGAAGAAGAAGAAAGCCATAATCAAGGTCCAGGGTTTTCGAGATGCCTAGACACTCTGTGTTTGAAAGATGGGAGGTCATAGACAGGAGGAAAGATGGATTGAGGAAGAGTGTTCCAGCGTTGACCGGTTGAGTAGATGAAAGAATGAAAATACCGATTAACTTTGCATTATATAGTTGGACAGAAAAGGAATGAAAAAGTGTAGAAAGTCTGGTACTGCGAGCTCTTCTTAAAGGAGGAGGCATGCAGTTAGAGAGTTCAAAAGAGCAATGTCCATTATGATAGCGATAGTAAAGAGAGAATGAGGCAACATTGCGGCGAAAAGAGAGAGAATGAAGACAATCAGTAAGAGGCTGGGAATTGATGAGACGAAAAGCCTTTGATTCCATCCGATCAAGTACGGCTGTGTGGGTTGAACCACCCCATACATGAGAAGCATACTCCATACAGAGACGAACAAGACCCCTGTACAGAGACAGCAACTGAGTGGGGTGAAGAAATCGCGGAGGCGGTACAGCACACCTAACCTCTTAGAAGCTGTTTTAGAAAGAGAGTATATGACTATATGTGATCTTTCCAGGAAAGATCACGAGAAAAGGAAACACCAAGAATGTTAAGAGAAGAGGAAGGATTGAGTTGTGTGTTGTTGAAGGTAAGGGGATAGTCATGTGGAAGATTGTGACGAGTAGACAGATGGAGGAAATGAGTTTTGCAGGCATTGAAAGCCACAAGGTTTTCTCTGCCCCAATCAGATATAGCAGAAAGATCAGAGGTCAGGTGTCCCATAGCCGTCCTACGCGAATCATGAAGCGACTGCTGTGAGGGTCGCTTTGGGAAGCGGGTGGAGAAGTGAAGAGTGGAATCATCAACATAGGAGTGAATAGGACAGGAAGTGCGAATTAAAAGATTATTGATAAATAAAAGGAAAAGAGTGAGTGGCAGGACAGAACCCTGATGAACACCGCTGTTAATAGCTTTAGGAGAAGAACAGTGGCCATCTACAACTGCAGCTATAGATCTGCCAGAAAGGAAATTAGAGATGAAGACACAGATAGAACGGTAGAAACCGAGGGAGGGTAGTTTCGAAATTAAAGATTTGTGCCAGACTCTATCAAAAGCTTTTGAGATGTCTAGCGCAATAGCGAAAGTTTCACCGAAATCACGAAAGGAGAATGACCAAGAGTCAGAGAGATATGCAAGAAGATTGTCAGTAGAGCGTCCCTCGTGGAATCCATAATAATGAGCTGAAAGAAGATTGTGAGAAGAAAGGTGTTTAAAAATCTTCCTAGTAAGGATAGATTCAAAAACTTTGGAAATGCAAGAAATCAAAGCAATTGACGATAGTTGGAGGGTTGAGAACGGTCACCTTTCTTTGGAACAGGCTGAATGAAAGTGAACTTCCAGCAGGAAGGAAAAGTACCAGATGAGAGACAAAGACGAAAGAGTTTGCCTAGGCAGAGTGTCAGCACTGAAGCACAGTTCTTAAGACCAAAAAGAGGAACACCATCAGGACCATACGCTTTCCGAGAGTTGAGCCCAAACAAGGCAGGAAAAACATCTTTAGAAGAGATTCTAATTTCAGACATAATAAAGTCAGAGGGGCGAGAAGATGGAGGAACAGCACAGGAATCGTCCAGGGTTGAATTGTAAATGAAAGTTTGAGCGAAGAGTTCAGCTTTGTCAGGAGAAGAGACGGCAACTGTGCCGTCGGAATGGAAAAGAGAAGGGTAAAACGAGAAAGTAAAGTTGTTGAAGAGGTTCTTAGCTAGATGCCAGAAAGAGAGAAGAATTAGAACTGGATAGATTTTTACATTTTTGTCGAATGAAGGAATTTTTGACTAGTCGAAGAACAGATTTTGCACGATTCCGGGCAGAAATATAAGTTGAGTGAGAGTCAGGAGTTGGATGGCGACGGTACCTTCTGAAAACCTCCTCTCTGTTGCGGATAGCACTAGAACGTGTAAAGTTAAACGAAGTTTTTTTGCATTAGTAGTAGGAATAGAATATGGAATGTACGCCTCCATGCCTGAGAGAATTTAGAATCTTGTTGCTTTCCCCTTTGTATTATGTAAAGGTGACACACATTCTGGCATTCCATTGATGAGCTTTGTCATTTGTTCTTGAGGACAATGATCGTGATGTCTATTTACTTTTAGCAACCTTGTCTCTCTCTCTCTCTCTCTCTCTCTCTCTCTCTCTCTCTCTCTCTCTCTCTCTCTCTCTCTCTCTCTCAGGGGGTATAAAGCCTCCGCAGGGGGTATAAAGGTTATGACATTTTTTCTGGATGTTGTAAACTTTATACTTGGGGTGTGACAGCCCTCCGGTCCCGAGTCGTGGGATTCTAGAGAAATTGGCTGCCAGTTTCTTTAGGTTCTCTCTCTCTTTCGGGAGGGCGGGTAAAGTATGTTGTACAATCCTGTCCCGTGGGTTACTAGGACCCCATCCCATCCCTACTCTGTCCTTTTAGCTTACATTAAGGATGTTCTCCTCTGACTGAAAAAAAAAAAAAAAAAAAACCTTTTCTTTTAGTATAAAGTATTTTTCTCTTCTTTTACTATTAGGACCCTACTGCTACCTCATGCGTGGGAAGAGAGGCTTTGGAACCTCTATAAATAACACCATTTAACGCTCGTAGGTTGTGAGAGACTGGGATGGAGGGGTCCCAGGCGTAGGGGCGCGATGAATGGAGTGTGGCTAGTGCCCCGTTAAGCCCATTCCTAACGCGTAATGGCCTGACCAGCCCCCTGCGACCGTTCTTTGGTGACCAATTGATGGTGCTTGGCTGTACTGCTCTGAGGTGAGAGAGCTTTACTGCCCAGCTGGCTGCCAGGCCAGCGTAAAGTCTCGGGGCGTAGACTCTATCTGGGTGGGTGGTGTCCCTTGAACACTGGATTCTAAGAGTTTGGCCGCTTGTGAGTGACTAGTAAGACTTAGTAAGGGGCTGCATCTCGCTGGCGCTCCTGGCGGAAAATCCGTGATGCCTGCGTCGCGAGTGTTTGTCAGTTGGTAGCTGCGACACGTTTGGGATTGTCCGGCCCTGGGGAGACCTTTGGTCGGTGCGGCAGCAGCGAGAGGTGTAGTCTTCTGGAAGGGATGAACGTCACTTGCAAGTAGGTGGATGCGTCTACGCGCGGGATGAATTCACCCCCACCCCCTTTTTTATATACTGGTCAGAACGTTTTTGATAGTTTTCATTGCTAGAACGCTTTATCTTATTCAGAGTATTCAGAAAAAAAAAAGAGAAAATATGGCAGGGCCAGCTAAATTGAAAGCAGAATGCTTTAAATGTAAAGTTAATCATTGGTGCGTTGACTTCCCTGAAGGTAGTATCAGCGATATCACATCCCTTAGTGTATGTTTGTTTTGTAAACTTAGAGACAACCACGAAAAGGAAGTTAAAGAGCTAAAGGAATTAGTAAAAAAGCTTAGAGACAACCACGAAAAGGAAGTTAAAGAGCTAAAGGAATTAGTAAAAAAGCTTGAAGCTAGGGTCGTCGCACTGGAAATCCAACCCAGTGGACAAGATCAAACTAAAAACACACCAGCAGATTTAAACTGTAAGATTAAGCATCTAGAACAAAGCGTGGCACGCTTGGAAAACACTGTGACTATTCCGGAAAATAGAACGGAGGAACAAGAATTCAAATTGGTCAAAAATAAAAGACCCTCCAAACCAAAACCAAAACATAAGGATTTGGAACCCATTACCATCAAAAATAAGTTTCACTTACTTGCTGATGAGGAGGATGAATCCTTTTTAATTGGGGATTCTATGCTAAGGAATCAAGGGGACTTTTTCGGAGCAAGACGGGTGACCAAGAGAAAACTCCGATGTTTTCCGGGTGCCACAAGCCAGATAATTAATAGGGAATTAGGCAAAATTAATATCAAGAATAGAGTTGCCCTATCATTGTCCATGTTGGTGGCAATGACGTTTTTCTGGGAGGGACAGGAGGGCAGACAGAGCCCATTATAAAAGAATTTAAGAACCTAACTGACAAGGTTAGGGATAGGACAGACATGGGTATGGTCGTAGGAATTCTCCCTCGAATGCGTGCTAGTGATTATACTCTAAGTAAAGCCATTAGCATAAATAAAAGAGTTAAACGCATGTGTGAGGAAAAAGGCCTAAAGTTTGTCGATTTTTGGCCTACATTCTACGGAAATGGGGAATACTTTGGTTCGGACGGGATACATTTTAACCAGAAGGGGAAAAAGAAGTATGGTGATTTACTGAACATTAATTTGTATAATCTTTTTAAACTAGGACCCCCCAAACCAGTAATTGATCCTGCTTCCCAAACAGTTAAACCTACTCCCCCAGCAGTTAGTCACCCTCCCCCAGCAGTAGTCACCCTCCCCCAGCAGGTAGTCACCCTCCCCCAGCAGGTAGTCACCCTCCCCAGTAGTTAGTCCCCTCCAACAGCAGGTAGTGACTCTCCTTCCACGTTGGAGGGGACTCAGGCTCCTGCGGAGTTGTCCCCTCGTTAGTGAGGGGCTCTTCAACTCCCGACAGCCCTGGCTGTTCGGGAAACGGGTCGTGCTAGGGGGCGGTCAGAACAGGGGAGGCTCCCTCCGTGCAATGCTTTTTAATGCTAGGTCGATCAGGAACAAGTTTGGCGAGCTACGGGCGCTCTTAGCATCAGAATACCAGGATATCGTTGCTATCACCGAGTCCTGGATTCATACTGATCGTAGGGACTACGTTGGGGAGTTCGAAATTCCCGGGTATAGAATGTTTCGCAAAGACCGCACCCGTGGGGAGGGGGGTGGGGTACTAATATACGTCAGGGACACGTTGAGTCCGGTTGACTGCCAGTTCCGGTCGGAACGGGAGCTGCTTGGCGTCGATCTGAACGTGGGAGGGACGAACTATAGGTTAATCTTGGTGTACAGACCTCCGCATCTCCTCCTCGAGGAGGATACAGCCCTGTACACCGAACTCAGTAGCCTGCTAGGGGATAGGGTGTGTGTAGTTTTAGGAGACTTCAACTGTCGCGGCATAAAGTGGGAAAACAGGACTGCCGATGCTGAAGGGAGGAGGCTAGTTGACTTTGCTGATGAGAACTTCCTCACTCAGTGGGTCAACGAGCCTACACGAGGCGAAAGCGTTCTAGACTTAGTATTCACGACCGAAGACAACCTCGTCACTGGCCTCACCGTTGACGAATCATTGGGCGGGAGTGATCACGGTCTTATTAGGTTCCGTGTGTGCGTCCCTCGGGTGAAGCGTAGTAACTCGAGAGGCAGTAAGCTCGATCTCCGGCGGGCGAACTTTGTTAGCCTCAGGGATAGCGTAGGAGAGATGGGGTTAGAGGTTGGCGGCGATGTTGAGGGAGTGTGGAGTGCATTCCGGGACGAGTTTATGGTGCTGCAGTCTGCTGCCATACCCTCAAAACCGGTCACCCCTGCTTCAACGCAGCCTAAGTGGTTCAATCGTGACATCGCTTCGGCTATCCGAAATAGGAAAGTAGCGTATAGGAGGGCGAAGGCCAATCGTTCCCACGAGAACACTGAAGCGTATGTCCGCTGTGTAGGGAAGTGAAGGCGAAGGTTAGGCTAGCGAAACGTAACGAAGAACTACGGGTGGCAAGCCTCTGCAAGGGGAACCCTAAGGAATTCTTCAGTTATGTTAATAGTAGAAAGCCCATTAGAAGCATGATAGGAAGCGGCGTTCTGCGGACCTCCGACGCGGACATCGCTAATGTGCTTAATGAGTACTTTGCGGGAGTGTTCACCAGGGAGGATACCCGCGTCATCCCCGAGCCAGGCGTGAGGCACGAAGGTGCTGGCCTGGATAGTGTTAGATGTACCGCGACAGTCGTTGCCGATAGAATAGACAAACTGAGCGCGTTTAAGGCTCCTGGGCCAGACCAGTTTCTCCCCAGAGTGTTGCGAGAAGTGCGCGACCAGGTGGCTCCCCACCTGGCTACAGTCTTCAACAAATCGTTGGAGATGGGCCAGGTGCCTGGTGACTGGAGGGAAGCCAACGTGACCCCTATCTTTAAGAAAGGGGATCACGAAAGTCCAGGGAACTATCGTCCCATTAGTCTCACTTCAGTTGTAGGTAAATTATTAGAAGGGATAATA
>JAJOZX010000571.1:1185000-1212500 GCA_023014485.1 Bathynomus jamesi | reverse complement strand
TAATAGTATATAAAATAAATGAAAGTATGGTATAGGTATAGGAAGAAAAGACTTGAAAATATGGCTGTTCTTTCTATATGATCTTCTACCTCTATTTTACTTTTCAAAAGATATGGCAATTCCGCTCACAAGACTTATAAATGAGTCAATATAGTGCGAGGTGTATTCTCTGATTCCCTGAAGGAAGCCAGGAGTTATCCAATATTCAAATCAGGCAGTCCTGATTCTCCATCCAATTACCGACCAATCTCCATATTACCAACCTTAAGTAAAGTTTTTTTTTAAATTGTCTACAATAGACTAATCATATTCTTAGCCAAACTCGACATCCCAGCAAACATAAATTGGATTTAGGGAAGGTCACACCCCAGATAACGCTATCAACATGTTATTATTAGAAAATATGTATAACAACTTGAACTATAAAAAAACACACAATCTTAGTTTTTCTTGACCCGTCAAAAGCCTTTGATACGCTCTCACATATCTTTCTGGATAAATTAAACACAAACAGTGTAAGGGAGGATATGCTAAATTGGTTTAAATCACATATCGCCAATCGTCATCAGTATGTTGAAGTAAAAGATATTTTGTACACTGTATTGGAAAGTGGGGTTCTACAAGGATCTAATCTTTCTACCCTTACTTTTCTTGATTCATGTAAATGATTTTTATCGGTCAACAGCATTGAACTGTATTCAGTCTGCAGATGATACAACATTCACTCCAACACACCACGTATCAATTTTCTAGTAAATAAAATGGAAAAATTAAAACATTTCTGTAAATATATGTAGATATATGAAAACAAGCTTTCATTGAATTTGGCAAAATCATCTTATATAATTATACTTTAACAAAAAAATATGTAATCTCTCACATTCCATTAATAATTAATTGGAAACGCTTCTCTTGCAAAAATAAACGAAGTTAAAGCGCTCGCTATCAACTTAGATAAGAAATTAAATTTTAAAAGTCACATACATCGTAACAAATCGGAAATATCAAGATTTTTCTACATATTACTCAAACTCGAAAAACAATTCCCCCAAAATGCTCTCTTTAGTGCCAGAGCTGGGCATTTGCGGCATATTTTGCGGTACTGCGGTACTTGCGGTACCACCGCACTACCACCCCGGGCCCCCATAACGCAGTACCGCAAAGGATCGCTGAAAGTACCGCAGTACCGCTACCGCATTCAAATTTCCGCGTACCGGTTTGGTACCGGTTTGGTAGTGCAGCAGTACCGCAGTACCGCAATATGCCGCAAGTGCCCAGCTCTGCTCTTTACACTATATTACTCATTTCTTCATCCACGTTTACAGTACGGCATTACAACATCAGGTATTACACCATTACAACATGAGGTATCCTGCAGAAGGTATCTATAAGGACTATTCTAAAACTAAATGACTTATATGAACTAACCATAGGTATCATCAATTTGTACAAAGTTACTAATAACAGAAACTCTATACTTACTCCGTTCACGGGACAATTACCCAGTATCTGACCGATCATAACCATAGTACAAGACTTCTCAGTAATTTCATTCACAAGAACAATCTTTATTCAGAAAGAATACATTACATAAGATATATATTACATCCATATAGGTTTACACGATGTTGGTATTAACGTTTAATTTTGTAGTTTTTTTAGTGACAAGTAGTTTAATTACAGTATTCTTATCTGAATATGCCGGTGGGAGATATGACGGCGGCTTTTCAGGCAAAAATCTTTGAGATTCATTTCAATTTTTACAAAAGAAAATAATAAAATAATAAAAATGATGGAAAATAAAATAAAGTTGCATTTAGTTAATTCTGTCACTACAAATGGAAATGGAAATAATCTACAAAATAATAGAAAAAAGAATTGGTAAACAATACGGGTAAAGAGCGTATGTTGAAATACCGATAATAACTCATTTCTATCATTACAAATGAGAAATGCTACAATCTAAAAGTAATAAAAATACGAATAAATGAAGCATATTATAACTATGGCGTCATATAATGAAAACTTTCAACAGATAATTTATATAAATCGTGATTGCACCCGATTTAAGATTATGAATCTTGCATGTATAATAGGCCTTGTGGTTTTTGAAAAAGGGACTGCGATTTTTTGTTTAGTAATGTTTACAAGCCGCAGTATATTATATTCATATACACATATACAGGGTGGGCGGAAAGTAGCTCCCTAATTTAAATTACATATAAATTATGTATAAATTGTGATTGTATTGTTATATTGTTATGGTGTGTTCTCTAAAGTGGTACAATTGTAACGGTAATCTTTTTTTCTCTAAAGTGTTCTCTTTGTGTTCTCTAAAGTGGTACAATTGTAACGTTCATTTTTTTTTTTTCATTTCAGATTGAAGGGTAACATGGCTGAGCGTTTAACACTGCAGGAGCGTGCCCAGTTGGCGGCACGGTACGAAGTTTGGCAATCTGTCGTTCGAGTTCAAAGATGGTGGCGGGCCATTCACGGACCACGTGCCCAAGTGGACCCGAAAACAATCAAGAACTGCCACTCGAAGTTCATGACCACTGGGTCTGTGGCAGATGTTCGAAGATGTGGTCGCCCTTCGACATCCAGGGCCCAGGAGACGGTGCAGGCAGTTCAGGAAATGTTCGCACGGAGTCCACGAAAGTCAACTCGCCAGGCAGCTCGGGAAAGTGGACTCTCCCGCTACTCAGTGCGAACTGTGCTGAAGAAGGAGCTGAACTACTGGCGTGCGTGGAAGCCGCATTACGGCCAATCTCTCTCGGACGAGGACTGCGACATTCGCATGGAGTTCGGGGAAATCATGCTGGCTTGGCATGAAGACTGGCCCCATCTCTTCCGCAACATCCTCTGGAGCGACGAGGCGGTGTTCCACGTCGGAGGCTTTGTCAACCGCCACAATTGCCACTACTGGGCAGGAGAGGATCCCATGGTTACCGCTGAAAAACGGCAGAATCGGTTCAGTGTAACGGTGTGGTGTGGTATGACCTCAGATCAGGTTGTGGGCCCGTTCCTTCTGCGCAACACCATGAATGCTGAGCGGTACCTTGCTATGTTGCGAAACGAGGTCTGGCCGGTTGTCAGCACATGGGAGAACATCGACGATCTGATATTTATGCAAGATGGCGCCCCTCCGCACTTCGCTCTTGTTGTCCGTGAGTGGCTGGATGCCCACTTCCCTGGGCGTTGGATGGGTCGTCGTGGTCCACATCAATGGCAGCCAGGAGCCCCGACTTGACACCGTGCGACTTCTTTCTTTGGGGGTGGGTAAAGGAAGAAGTCTACCGCACCAAACCGAGGACATTGGAAGAACTGGAGGACCGAATTCGGGAAGTCATGTCCTCCATCCCGCCGGAGTTCCTGCTAAAGTCAGTGGACGCCATTCCTGGGCGGCTCCAGAAGCTGGTGGAAAGAGTTGGAGCCCACATTGAATTTTAGAGAAAACCTACCATGTATGCCTAACTTTTCATATTATTTCTTCTGAAATAAATGGATAATATACGTATTTTTTACCAATCCAAAATAGGGAGCTACTTTCCGCCCACCCTGTATACACACATATATTAATAGGAGTTAATAAGGTGTTGTTTTAGTGATTTGCGAAACGAAACTAATGATGGTGCTTGTCTCACATTTATTGGTATAGCGTTCCAGATATCTGTTCCTTTGTAGGAGAGAGCATTTCCTGCAATTTGAATTGAATAATTTGATTTAGATATGAAATCATTGGGAAGCCTTGTATTATGATTATGGTCGTTCTGATACAGGGTAATCGCCCTGCAAACAAACCAAAATATTCAATGTAAGTTGCAGGAAATGGTCTCTCTTACAAAGGAGCAGACATATGAAATTCCATACCTGTAAATATCAGACAGGCACCATCATTCTTTTTCAGTAAAAAAAAGTGCATAGGCCTATAGTATATGTAAAATTCAGTCTTAAATCGGATGCAGTAAAAATTATTTAAATTACTGTATATTTTGAATGTTTCCATTATATTGAACCGAGCATATAATCGGTGGTGTAGTGGTTAGCATCGCTGACTACGAATCCATCGGGCCCGGGATCGAGACCTGGTGACGGCAGGCGGCGCGCAGCAAAACCCAGCTATTCATCCTTCCACACAATAAAAATTGGTTGGTAGATAAATGGGTACCCTGGGTAGCCTAGTGGTTAAAACGCTGGGCTGCTGCCGATCGTGAGATCGAGTCCGGGCGAGGACTTTATAATTTCTGACCGTCCGTGATGGGGTGTAGTTCCGATTCCACGTTAAACTGTAGGTCTAAGGTGGAGTGACAAGTTTGGCCTTCGTCAGATATCTTTAATTCTATCACTTTAAGATAATCTCGTTTTTCACTTGTAATAATGGAAATTAATCTATTATTGTTATTATAGGGGGGGGGGCGACAAGCTTGACCTTCGTGAAATGAGGAATTATCGCACGGAACATTTGAAAGGTTGGAACGTAATGATTCATTGTTTACCACTTATTTATTTTTTTATTTTCTATTATTTCTAAAATTATCCCATTTTTCTTTTGATATGATTCAAATCCACCAAATCTGGTGTTTACCATTTTGTTTTATTTCCATTATTTTTATTTATTTTCTTATTTTCTATTGTAAAATATAGAGTGAATCTCGAAATCTTTTCCTACTTCCCAATGGCATATTCACACAAGAATACTTTGATTAGATTACTTGCCACAAAATACAAAATCGAACATAAATGCCAATATTATGTAAACCTAGTGTATATTATGGATGTAATGTTTCACTTGGCCTATTTAATGTTATATACCTTATGATTACGATCAGGAAGATCATGCCTATCACAACTAAATAGAGCACTATAACAATATCATAGACGTCCTTGAGAGCAGTGATAACTACGATGTAATATACACGAATTTTGCTAAAGCATTCGATAAGTATGATCAAGACATAATAGCACGTAAAATGAACCACATGGGAATAACTGGCAAAGTAGGTAAATAGATCTACAACTTCCTCAGAGAACGTTAGCAAGTCGTAAAAATCCAAGGTGTATATATCATCATGAGAATTGGAAGTATACAATTCAGTTCCACAAGGAACAGTATTAACCCTACTACTATTCATTATCATGCTGACAGACATAGACAGTGAAGGAGGCGATAACAGTACAGTAACATCCTTTGCTGACGATGCAAAAATCAGCAGGAAAATCGGCACTGCAGAAAACGTGGAAACCCTACAGAGGGACACAAACATAATATATAAATGGTCAGAAGAGAATAACATGAATTTTAACACCGAGAAATTTCAGCTCTTGAGATATGGAAGAAATGAGGAACTTAAACAGACAGCACACTATGCCCCAGATAGCCAGGAAATTTAGAGAAGCACGAAAGTAAAATTAAGGGTAATAATGACCGATGGTGCAAAATTTAAAACAAAATCAGCTAGCAATATACAAAGAAAAACGAGTTACGGAACAACTATTGAGAACCTCCAAAGAAGGAATGAGAATATAATGATTTCCCTGCTGAAAACACTGATCGTACCAGTGGCCGATGATTACTTCTTCCGTGGCCGGGGTCCTTCCGAGCGCGCTGAGCGCATCATAGAGTTCATTCTCTCGGGCATGGAGGCGTACATTCCAAATTCTATTCTTACTACTAATGCAAAAACCATGGTTTAACTTCACTTGTTCTAATGATATCCGCAACAGAGAGGAGGATTTCAGAAGGTACCGTCGCCATCCAACTCCTGACTCTCACTCAGCTTTATTTCTGCCCGGAATCGTGCAAAATCTGTTCTTCGACTCGCCAAAAATTCCTTCATCTGACAAAAATGTGAAAACCCACCCAATTCTAATTCTTCTCGCTCTTTTTGGTATCTAGCTAAGGACCTCTTCAACAACTTTACTTCCTCTTCTTTCCCTTCTCTTTTCCATTCCGACGGCACAGTTGCCGTCTCTTCTCCTGACAAAGCTGAACTCTTCGCTCAAACTTTCGCTTCCAACTCAACCCTGGACAATTCCGGTGCTGTTCCTCCATCTCCTCCTCCCTCTGATTTTATTATGTCTGAAATTAGAATCTCTTCTAAAGATGTTATTGTTGCCCTATCTGGGCTCAACTCTAGAAACGCGTCCGGTCCTGATGGTGTTCCTTTTGTTGTTCTTAAGAACTGTGCCTCAGTGCTGACACCCTGCCTAGGCAAACTTTTTCGTCTTTGTCTCTCATCTGATACTTTTCCTTCTTGCTAGAAGTTCGCTTTCATTCAGCCTTTTCCAAAGAAGGATGACCGTTCTCAATCCTCCAACTATCGTCCAATTGCTTTGATTTCGTGCCTTTCTAGAGTTTTTAAATCTATCCTTTATAGGAAGATTCTTAAACACCTCTCTTCTCACAATTTCCTTTCAGGGACACTCTACTGGCGATCTCCTTGCATATCTCTCTGACTCTTGGTCATCCTCCTTTCGTGATTTCGGTGAAACTTTTGCTATTGCGCTAGACATATCGGAAGCTTTTGATAGAGTCTGGCACAAATCTTTAATTTCCAAACTGTCCTCCTTCGGTCTCTATCTTTCAGCTGTGCCTTCCTCTCTAATTTCCTTTCTGGCAGCTCTATAGCTGCGGTTGTAGATGGCAACTATTTTTCTCCTAAAGCTGTCAACAGCGGTGTTCATCACGGTTCTGTCCTGTGACCCACTCTTTCTTTTTATTTATTAATGATCTTTTAATTCGCACTTCCTGTCTTATTTACTCCTATGCCGATGATTCCACTCTTCACTTCTCCACCCGCTTCCCAAAGCGTCCCTCTCAACAGTCACTCCATGATTCGCGTGAGGCGGCTATGGGGCATCTGACCTCTGATCTTTCTGCTATATCTGATTGGGGCAGAGAAAACCTTGTTGCTTTCAATGCCTCAAAAACTCATTTCCTCTATCTCTCTACTCGTCACAAACTTCACACCACTATCCCCTTACCTTCATCAACACACACTTAGTCCTTTCTCTTCTTTTAACATTCTTTGCGTTTCCTTTTCTCATGATCTTTCCTGGAAAGATCATATATATTATCTTTCCAAAACAGCTTCTAAGAGGTTAGGTGTGCTGTACCGCCTCCGTGGTTTCTTCACCCCCACTCAGTTGCTCTCTCTATACAGGGGTCTTGTTCACCCCTGTATGGAGTATGCTGCTCATGTATGGGGTGGCTCAACCCACACAGTTCCACTTAACCGGAAATCAATTCCCCGCCTCTTACTGACTGCTTTCAATCTCTCTCTTCGCCGCAATATTGCCTTACTCTTTCTTCACTATCGCTATTGTAACAGTCTTCTGAACTCTCTAACTGCATGCCTCCTCCTTTAAGGAGACCAAACACCACCAGACTTTCGACACATTCTCCTTCCTTTTCTGTCCAATTCTCTAATGCAAGGGTTAATCGGTATTTTCAATCTTTCATCTACTCAACCGGTCAACTCTGGAACAATGTTCCTCAATCCATCTTTCCCACTATCTATGACCTCCACTGTTTCAAACGCAGAGTGTCTAGGCATCTCAAAAACCCTAGATCTTGAGTTTGGCTCTCTTCTTCTTCTATGGGGAGGGCGCTTTTGCAGGCATTCGCCCTTGGCCCCTCTTTCCTCCATAAAAAAAGCCAAATTTGATGGTTGCGAAGAACTCAACTACTGGGAAAGACTGCATAAATTATATCTGCAATCGCTGGAAAGAAGAGAGAGCTACGCACCATAATTTACATATGGAAAATAATGGAAAAACTGGTACCAAACCTCATAATAAACCCAGTAACCATCCAAATAACACTGGAAAATAGGAAAGGTAGAATGTGTAGTATTCCCAAACTAAAGGCCCGACAAGGGACACCCTTAACACTGATATGTGTGGTCAGGGGGCCAAGTCTTTTTAACCAGCTTCCGAAAGACCTCAGGAACATCACAGATGTCAAAGTTGAAGCCTTCAAAAGAAGACTAAATGCCTGGCTCAGGACGGCACCAGATGAGCCGGGTGTGCCTTGCTATGTGTGATGGAAATTGAAAGAGAGCATCTCGCTCCTACATTAGGCCAGGTCTAGAGGTGAGACCACCAGCTTGACCGTCGTGTGAAGAGAGGCTGACGCACGGAACTTCCGTCAGGTTTATCAGGTATTCTTTTTGTATAAAGAGTGTTTGTTTAGATAATAAGAATGATCCACCTAAAATAAAATGAGTATTCCTAATACTTTTATTGTTTTATTTTAAGTTGCTCCGTGGTAGGTAGCGCTGGATTATCCAATAGGCATAATAGGCACAGTGCCTAGGGCCTACGAAACTCCCAAGGGCCTATGAAAAAGTTTTGGACCTAAAGAAATCTTGGCTGACTCAGAAATGAGAAAAAGAAACTGCTAAATTAAACTTAATAATTTGCTTTAATTGAATTACTTAACAAAACCTTTTTATATTATAATATATCTACAAATGCTGAGTTTGTTGAGTCATAACACTGTGTGTTGCATTCTTTGCAGCTGTCAAACCAGGTACGAATAGAAGTAATTAATTCATCAAATGCAGCCTTATAAATAGCAGAAATGAGCTGAATGTTCTACTAAATAATCTCATCATATTTCATCCATTTTGATATGCTTATTTTCATCATGGATAGTATCATAATCAAAGAATTATAGTATCAAGGTATCATAGTATCGAAGTATGTGTCATAGACATTAGACAAAGTATTATGGACACAGTATTATAGACAAAGTATCAAAGTATCATAGTCATATATTCTATAGATCTATGATTATATTATGGGGCCTATACATTGTATACTATGCAAATATTTATCTATAGCTCTATTTGGGGGGCCTACGATTATGAGAGTGCCTAGGGCCTACAAAGATTTAATCCAACCCTGGTGGTAGGTATAGGTATGGAATAGGCATACGTACACTCTAAATGGTATGAGACGTTTCGTTAGATATATGAAATGTCTACTCGACATCTCATAATGAACTTAGCTTTCTGAAATAGGTATTTTGAAATGTTTACTTGATATTTCAGATATCCAAAGACGGTGCTTAAATGTTTCAAATATATAAAGACGTAAAAGTTAAATATTTCATTTGTATAATAAGTTAGTTTTCTATTCTTTGCGCATAGACGCATGCGCATTATGGTTAAAAATATTTTGAAATTGTGACGCTGTTTATTTAGTGGTCGTATAGGTTATCTCGAAAAGGGGAGAAAACAAGTATTATATTTGTGCATTCATTCATTTATTCCATGTAGGCTAAGATCCTCCAAGTGTTTTTCATGCGTTTATTAATTTGGTACTTGTAGATTATCTCCTCCCCACTAATTTTGACAGAATATTTTCGTTAAAACTAACGAAAATATCACGACTTAACCTAACCAATTATCAAGGGCGTACAGTTGATCTATTATTAATTATAACGGTGCTACTGTAGTATGCGGTCTACCTACGATTGGTTAGGTTTAATCATATTTTCGTTAAAACTAACGAAAATATCATGACTAAACCTAACCAATCGTCAAGGGCGATTGACAATGGGATGTAAACAAACAATTAGTAAACAAGATAAGAAGCTATAATTAAAAGGTAGACCGCCGAATCGTAGGTAGACCGCATACTACAGTAGCACCATTATAACATTGTTTCTGGAATAGTATTTACCATTTACTAATAGATCAACTGTACGCCCTTGATAATTGGTTAGGTTAAGTCGTGATATTTTCGTTAGTTTTAACGAAAATATTCTGTCAAAATTGGTTGGGGGGAGATAACCTACAAGTACCATTAATTTTATTTATTCGGATAGGCCTTCGCTAGTAAAGTCTTTCAAACTTAAGAACCATCCTGTAACCTTAAACCCTAAGCCTAGCCTTGATATAAAGTTTTCCAACCTTAGGTTCAATCTCTAGGTTAGACAGCCTATACCTGAGAAAAAAACCCTGATAAATTAGAAAGAGTTCGGGTTAGTGCAACCAAAATGAATCCAGAACTGAGAAGTAAAATACTTGAGGAAAAGTGAGCTGAACTAGATATGTATTCATTTAAAAAGCGTCCACTTATACTGTAGGAGAACTAACTCCAGTATTTAAAAGTGATAAGTGACTTTAATAATATAAATTACAGGAAGTTATTTGATAGGGATAAATAGTCAATTACAAAGAAGAAATGGATATCAACTGAAAGTCAAAAGTTATTAAATTATTAAGAGTAAAGCTGTGAAGCAATTCATTTTATATAAACGTGAACTTAAAATCTTTAAACTTTCATGCATTAGACAGTTCATTGTTAGACAACACTGGTCAACACTCATTTTATTGCCAATCATATTAGAGTGATTTTGGGGTAACTTTGTGGTGCTGATTCCGAATATGACATCGGTTTTGCTAGATTGGCTCTAATTTATGAGATAATTGGTACCCCATTGAAACACGTAAAAATGCAAAAAATTTAATTTTCAGGCGGAGCCTACTTACAAATCGCATTGAAATTGTCTCAAATCATACAAAAGTAAACACATGAAATACATAATGGCATTTTATTCGGTCTCACCATCTAGAATGTTCCGGTAGTTTCCCATATGCACGCGTTATGGTTACGTTTCCTATTAATTGAGGGTATTCATTATCTCAAGAACTAGAGCCAAATCGGAAAAACTACTTTCATTTTGGAATTCAGCAACCCCAAAATACCCTAAATTCGTACGAATTTTCTTGGCAACGAAAAAAAAATGTTTTTTTGTTGACCTGTGTGCAATTCATTAGACATTTCATTAGACATTTCAGATTAGCCTTTTCAACTGTTCAAAAAAGTTGGACGTTTCAATTGGCTTACTGAAATGTCTAACGAAATGTTTAGCTAATGTGAAATGTCTAATGGATTAGACATTTCATTGTTAGACAATTCATTAGACATTTCATTAGACATTTCAGATTAGTCTTTTCAACTGTTCAAAAAATTTGGACGTTTCAATTGGCTTACTGAAATGTCTAACGAAATGTTTAGCTAATGTGAAATGTCTAATGGATTAGACATTTCAAAATTCACAAAACTGGGACAATGAAACGTCTAACGAAACGTCTACTTCTATTTAGAGTGTATGAAAATTAAGTAAGTATAGATACCAAGTATAGAATTTTCTTTTTTGAAAAAGTATTGTTATAGAAATGAATTTCAGATGCCATCCCTGACCCCAAAACGAAAACATCAGAGATGTTTGCATATTTTTTTTTTTTTTCAAATGCAGTAGAACTAAATGGTGGAGCATTTGTAGTAATGCTTAGTTAAAAATATTGATTTCTGTTTGATTAATTATTATAATGTTTAATATAAATTTACTAAAAATTGTGATGATTACGATAAAGCATGTTTGTTAGTTTTAAATTGTTTAAAATGGGTACAGTTGGTAGTCCTGAACAGGGACCCAAGAGAGCAGACTACCACCCATAATAGTAGTCTTGAGGCGGACGCGATACGCGTAAGATTTAGAGCCATGTGATCTTAAAGTCAAATTGTTTTGTGTTCCTCTCCGACCTAAATTATTATAATAGAATGTCATACTCGCATACCCCTAACTTAACTAAACCATTTTCGAAATTAATGAAACGTTCATAAGTGTTAAAAAGAGTATTAATATACCCCCCTTCCCCCTTTGTTTTGTAACGACTTTCAGAGTCAGGTCTAGGCGCGCTACCATGATATTTATACGATACGGCAAAAAGAGTGTAGAGAAACAAAGTGATAAATGAAAGAAAGAGCCGATAGAGAATAAATAGAGATATAGTAAAGTAGAAAGAAGCGTAAATAATGAGAGAAAGTAAATTAATAAAGGCGATCACTACATCTGGTGGCGAACACTACATCTGGTGGCGAGCGGTGGTCTTACATCATATTTTGTGAGGCTTACCCACGTGATTTAGTATTTGATTAAAATTCTTAAAACCGGTATAATAACCAATAGCGTTAATGAATATTTTATTTCGATTATTAAAATATCTAAATGCAAAGTTTACCCCGTTTGCAGGCAAATTTCGATTTTCATGCCTTAAAATTTCATTGTAAATAAAATTTAAAAATGGCGCATCGCCTTCGACATCCTTATAGCGTCCCTGACAAACTTCGCGCCTAAGAATTTAATTTGTTTTCCCTTTGTCCCATTTTGCATCGTCCAGTTCCGTTGCTTTTCGTTTGTCCGACTCAATATTGCGAGTCATTATTACGTTAAATTTCGTTCATTTCGGTTGGAGAGGGCATAGTTTGAAGGTTATCGTGCTGCCTGAAGACTCAAATTTTTTTTTTTTTTCGTCTCTTCCACTGTATGCCTCTTTCAGCTTACCTTTTTATTTTTGTTTAAAACTTTTGAATTAGTATAATTGTAATAATCGATTAATATAGAAAAATTTGTACGTAAGTAAATTGTTAGTTTAAATACAGTGATACACATTTTATATGGTCCTTTCAAAATGTTTTAGCGAAAATTTGTGAGAAATTTTCTGGGTTTCATTAGCAGATTTTTGATTATATTTCGATTGCCTGTATATAATAATAGGATTATTTTGTTTATATAGATTTACGGGCTTTTTGCTTCGCTCGCTTCGCGCTATATAGGTTAAGTTACAGTTAATTGACAGTCGAAAGGTAATCTTAAACATATTAAATTTGTCAGATTATAAGTCGCCGTATAGGATTGTGTTAAATTTCAAAATAAGTAGAATTCGTTTAACTGAAATAGAGAAATTGTGTTGTGAAATTTTTTATAATTTTTTTTATTTTTTATATACTCATTAATTATATACTTACTTATTAACTAATACGTATTTATTAGTTATATATATAATTACATATATTTATATACTCATAAACTTTGGTAGGTAAGCTGATTATTTTTTTTCTCCTCTCTCTGTTTCTTTCGTTCATTTCACGACAATTCCGACATATTTGGTAAAATGGCTATTGTATTGTAGAGGGATTTCTTGTAGGCCTATCGTAAAATATTGTTCGGAGATTAACCGTTATTACGGTATGTCTATTGAGTAGTAAATTTTTAGTTATTTAACAAAATTTTAATTGGTTTAACATAAATAAGCATAGGATTTTTCTTTAATAAGCACAAACGTTATGCATAAAATTCTAAATTGTTCTTTCCGCGCATAGCATGGAATTTATTAATTATAGGCCTAAAAGCGGCAGTAAAGTTTATTTTTATTTTGGCGGCCATTATACATTTTTACTTTATATAATTTTTAATTTTATTTGTACAGGTAGGCCGATTTTTATTTTTTTTCCAGTTCAATGACAATGGTAAAATTTTTAGTTCAAATTTAGATTGTATTCTAAAAAGGATGTTTTAATTTGATATTTTAATTTGGAATTAGAAATGAAAAATGTCTTTTTTTTAGTTCGAGCGTTTGCATGGAAAATATTACGAAATTATGTTAGGATATAATGCAGTTTCATTCGGTTAGGGATATTTGTATAGAGGTTCGCTTACAAACAAAGCGACCGCTCTTAATTATGCAGTGTTGTTTTTGTTTACAGTGGATTGCGTGTATTTGTGAGTGCATATTATCTATTCTTATTTAGTATAACTATGCAAATTTGTAGTTTCACTTGGAAACGATAAATTACTGAGATTTTTGTGATTTGCAAACCATACTGGGGTTTCTGTTGAAGGAGAGAGTTGTATCTCAGATGTAATTTGCTAATTGCGAGTTCAATTCATATGAAATTTGACGTTTCAAGTTGGAATTACTGTATTAAAATAATTTTTGGTAGTAATATTTAAATTTTTTTTACTTTTTAATAACTGTTTAGAAAATTATTATTGTTTAAACCTTCAGTCGGAGTTAACTAATGCATTTGAAACATTGACTCAAGTGTACACTCGGAAATGGAGCCTTATAGATAGCCAGTAACGTTTTTGTGGCGTCTTTGTGTGCTCCTCCTCAAAGCAAGAGGGTTCATGATTGTCAGAGAATGGATGACATGAAGTTTCTGGGGTTCATTTTTGTCTTTTGTATTTAGAGGTATTGAGGTGATTTCTGACGATAGTTTGAACAATAATAATTCTTAAATTATACTAACAGTTACTATGTATGGGCGTTTATATTTATACTGTACAATTTTGTTTAGCGTTTTATGACTTTTTTTATCTTCTCTGCTGTAACTGCCATAAGTGACCTTATTGGTAGCTAGATTTGATTAAATTTTTGCGAAATTTTGTAATTTTTTCCGTGAATTTGGCCAGAGCAAATGTGTAGTTATTTCGAAGTGAACTGTCGAGAAAATTCGATAAATTAAAAATGAAATGATAAGCAGTACAGAAACGTTTCGAATAAACTTTTTTTTTCAAAATTGCAAAGGCTCGGTTTGGGTCAACCAAGTTGAATCCGAGTTCCATCAAGTGAGTTTAGTCGACCGGATAGGTGATCGATCACCAATGAGAGAGAGAGAAGAGAAACCAAATGGCGCATGGACTTGGCGCAGGATGGTTTCGAGAAGAGAAGAGAGGAACCGAATGCGCATGGACTTGGCGCAGGACAGTTTCGGAAGAGAAGAGAAATTTACGTGTGCAGGGTCTTGGCACACGAAAGTTTCGATCGAAGATGGTCTACTGGTATTTTTCGGGCAGTAGCTGGTCACGCTGCTCGAATGCTTCGCTAAATATGTGTCACAGCGCGCGGTAGACAAGCCACGAGAGCTTGAACGGGTGCCTACGACTGTACTGTCCATACAGACATACAGTAGGTTCGTTGGGAAACGGCCTACGGCGGAGTCATCGTTTGATTGTTGCCAGTAGAAGAGTCTTTCAGCTGGACGTAGGAAGAGCAGCGTTCACCGACAAAAGTGGAGATGAGACAAGGCGAGTTTCTTCATCGACTTCTAGAATTGCAAATTCCGTCCAATTCCAGCGCGTGGTCCCGCTTTCAGATATCCCCCCCTGATCCTTTTAGAATTGGACGTCTCTTGTTTTTTTTTCGCCATTGGAGAGAGAGCGGAACCATTATAGCGTGCTGCCCTGTTGCATATTGATTGATGCAATCCCTTGCATTCTAGCGAAGTGAGCAGGAGAGCTGCGATTGAAAATTGAAATCCGTTGTCAGCGTGCGGAGTGTCATCTAAACAACGTCCAGCAAATTAAGTACTGATTATTGTGTAATGAAATTATAAGTGAAAAGGGTGCGATTATTGCCCATATTGTTGTGTTTTTCGTGAAATAGTATGTGCGCTCTTGGTCAGTATTTTATGTAAACTTTTTCTTATTTTTTTCTATGTTGCCCTGATAGTAACTGTATAACTATACAAATAATTGTTTCAAATGTAAAGCGATCGTTGATGAGAAATCGCGGGAATAGATTGTGAACTTGGATTTGTGTAGCCACTGTAAGAAAATTTTCTGTTATTTTTTTTGGCATGTATAGATTAGTTACAGGTTGTAATTTAATTATTAGAGTGAAATGTTATTTTATGCAAATGTGAAAATTATAAAGTTTTCGGTTTTTATAATATGATACAATATGTGTAGGAATTGTCATTCTATTATTTCTTGTCTATTTCTAAACTTTGAATTTGTTAAAGAAAAAAAAAAAAAAAAAAAAATTGCAAAATATATAATTTGTTGAATAAAATTATGAATTTGTTAAACGATATTAATAAGTTTTCTAATGAAAAACTTATTTTCAAGGGGGTGATGCGAGTGTAGTAATGCTTAGTTAAAATATATTTCTGTTTGATTAATATAATGTTTAATATAAATTTACTAAAATTGTGATGATTACGATAAAGCATGTTTGTTAGTTTTAAATTGTTTAAAATGGGTACAGTTGGTAGTCCTGAACAGGGACCCAAGAGAGCAGACTACCACCCATAATAGTCAGTCTTGAGGCGGACGCGATACGCGTAAGATTTAGAGCCATGTGATCTTAAAGTCAAATTGTGTGTGTCCTCTCCGACCTAAATATTATAATAGAATTTCATACTCGCATACCCCTAACTTAACTAAACCATTTTCGAAATTAATAAAACGTTCATAAGTGTTAAAAAGAGTATTAATATACCCCCCCTTCCCCCTTTGTTTTGTAACGTTTCAGAGTCAGGTCTAGGCGCGCTACCATGATATTTATACGATACGGCAAAAAGAGTGTAGAGAAACAAAGTGATAAATGAAAGAAAGAGCCGATAGATAATAAATAGAGATATAGTAAAGTAGAAAGAAGCGTAAATAATGAAGAAAGTAAATTAATAAAGGCGATCACTACATCTGGTGACGAACACTACACATTGGACATTTCAGATTAGCCTTTTCAACTGTTCAAAAAAGTTGGACGTTTCAATTGGCTTACTGAAATGTCTAACGAAATGTTTAGCTATGTGAAATGTCTAATGATTAGACATTTCATTGTTAGACAATTCATTAGACATTTCATTAGACATTTCAGATTAGTCTTTTCAACTGTCAAAAAATTTGGACGTTTCAATTGGCTTACTGAAATGTCTAACGAAATGTTTAGCTAATGTGAAATGTCTAATGGATTAGACATTTCAAAATTCACAAAACTGGGACAATGAAACGTCTAACGAAACGTCTACTTCTATTTAGAGTGTATGAAAATTAAGTAAGTATAGATACCAAGTATAGAATTTTTTTTTTTTTGAAAAAGTATTGTTATAGAAATGAATTTCAGATGCCATCCCTGACCCCAAAACGAAAACATCAGAGATGTTTGCATATTCATTTTTTTTTTTTTCAAATGCAGTAGAATAAATGGTGGAGCATTGGACTCAAAATTGGAGGTCACTCACGGATCGAATCCGCGGAAAGCGTAAATTTCTGAACAAAATCCTTAACCAGATTGTTTCTATCGACTCCGCAGCACGTATGGTTACGTGATCGAATCGGCGGTTTCAGTATCATCGTGGAAAAGGGGTAGATTCCATACAAAGAAATTCACTTAAAAAACACGCGAATGGCTGACGATAACCCAGAAGAAGAAAACGACTTAACGAGTTGACATTTAGTGTCAGTTATCATCTATCTTTTCTTTACTAAGATTACGAGTCATCATTATTATACAGTCAATGAGTCAATGACCACAAGATTCATATTCGTAACATATTGTTGAAATATATTGAAGTTTAGGATTTCTGTTTAATCAAAACCTGGTTAATAGTTTTCATTCTTGAAATAAAAACTGTTTGGAGATCGTTCGTCACTTGTTTCCTAAATATTCACGAAAGACGAAGAAAATTTCATTACATTTGACTAAAACGCTTCAAAGGGTTTTATTATTAGAAAGTGTCCTGCATTTTTTTTTATTCCTTTTTTTTTTTTTTTTTGAATGGTCATGCAGCTATTTATAACTTTCAATAACATTAGCTTCATTCAGCTTAATAATAATAATAATAATAATAATAACTGTGCTTCAGTGTGTATCAAAACACACACACACACACACACACACACACATAAAGTGTAACAAATAATGGAGTAACTGATATAAATGTGTATTATATACATCAGTTTATTAAGAATTCGATTAGAAACTGCAACAAAGACCTATTTCATTACTACAGTTACTTCAAGGATTTCTTATCAAAATATTTTCCCTTGTTGGCAATCACGACTGCGCATATTTTAGGCATCTTTTACTTAATTTAAGTTGTGTTTCGCCTTGATTTCGTACCATACTCTTCAACATATCTACTGTATAGCTACGTATTTTAAACTATCCACAGATTCATTGCGAAGGAAAAAAAACTAGTTACAACGCCAAAAGAATAATAAATTATTTGGTAACCATGGTAACCATGTAATTACGTAACCATGGTAAATGGGAGATGAAACAAATCAAACAGCAAATAAAATTCATTTATTTTTCTACAATAAGAAACTGCAAAAATGAAGCAAAACATGATAAATTGATAAATTTGTTAAAGAACGAATAAACGAAAAATTTGATAAGAGAATAAAACAAACATTTGTCAATTAATATTAATATTACAAAAAAATGGGGATCAATGAAAGAAAGCCACCCCCAAGCTTCTTTAGTTAGCTTTATAAGGCTAACTAACGAAATATCACGACCTAACCTAACCGATCGTTAGGTCAACTGTACGCCCTTGACGATTGGTTAAGTTAGGTCGTTATATTTTCGTTAGTTAGCCTTATAAAGCTAACTAAAGAAGGCTGGGGGGCCTTGAGCTTCAGGTGATCCGGTTTTTAAAATACAATAATATTAGCTTTTAAGTAAAAAGTACACAACCATACACACTAACCATTTTAGTTTATTTGGCCAGAAACATATTACGTAAGTTATTTATCAAAAGTTTGGATTGGTTGTCATAAAGGTTATCATGTTACTCGGTTGATGTAACAAAGTTTTTTTTTTTTGTGAACTTGTAACAATTCTTCGGGTTAAGATTGGATGAATGAATGGCCCTTTCATTATTTTCAACACCTGCATGTTGTTTTTCTTGGCTTTTTCAGTATGTTGTTCAAAATGAAATCCTTACCTTCTTTCTTCTAAGGGAGAAAGAGGAAGACCACCAAGAGAGAGAGAGAGAGAGAGAGAGAGAGAGAGAGAGATATGCAAGATTAACTGTACGAAAGTCTATAAGTTTCCCAACAACCACTCAAACACCGGATAAATCCAATTCAACATCAATGTCTGAATATCGAAATAGGCGTTGAAAAGAAGGTTTCACGAAGCTGGATTGGTGGAAAGAGTGGCAGCCAGAATAGCCATCAACGAAAAGAGGAAATAATCACAGCAGGTTATAGTGCAAGAAACGAAACCATAAAGATAGGATTGAATAAGATTGGATAAGCGTAGCATGCTACGGTCGTATGAAATCAAGAATTAACTTTCAGAGAGACTGTTAATCTTTAGGCGCCCAGTGTTACTCCACTGATTTTGTTCTGGCTAAGGCCAGACGATTTTATTCAGTCTCGGAAAAGACCTCCTGGTGCTAAAGGGTTAAAAGTGATATTTTGTACCAACAATTCAGCAAGTATGGCGGTGGTAATGTAATATTGTGGGTCTGTTTTGTAAGTATCCAAACAGGTGCCGAGTAAAAACTAAAGGACACTTCGTGTGTTGTGTGTGTGTGTGTGTGTGTGTGTATATATATATATATATTTACACGAAGCGTTTCTTAGACCTTAGCCTACGCGGAATAAATGTATAAATGCGCAAATATAATAATTGTTTTCTCCTTTTTCGACATAGCCTAAACACGAGCACATAAATAGATTGCGTCACAATTTCAAAATATTAATATTTTTAACCCCACTGCGCATGCGTCCAGGCGTAAAGAATAAAAACTAACTTATTATACAAATGAAATGTTTAATTTTTATCGAGTAGACATTTCATATATATATACCCAAACGTTTAATACCATTTAGGGTAAAGAACTTTCTAAGTTTGGTTGATAAATTCCAAAATGAAATTTGCATGCAACTTCTGAGTAATGATATGCCGTGATGTATTGAACGTCATATTACTTTGTACAGTAGTTTAAATATACTTACAGAGAAACTGCAAAAATTGAAAAATCATGGCGTATTAAAACTACAAAAAGCATATAATAATAACGTCAACTTTTTTTGAGGAAGTTCACAAATTTTGACGTCAACTATTGACGTCAAATCTAGACGTCAACTATATTTTGAGGAAGTTCACAAATCTTGACGATGTTACTATATTCATTATCGGTACCCACAATATATCAGTGACCTTCAAAGGCAATTTCTCTTAATACGAACCTCATTCCAAAAAATTCTAAGATGATACAAAGAATTATAATATATATATATATATATATATGATGAATTATGTGTTACTTTCGTGAAATAATTTTCATATATATATATATATATATATATAAGCAAACAACCACAGGGAAAAGGAAACACAAAGTCCGAGCGCTTTCGTGATATATTCACATTATCAAGGAGGAACAGAAAATAGACAGAGATTACAAAGTGAATGAGTTAAATAGACAAGCAAAAAATTCACAATCGGCACCTCAAATTAAAGGCCTTAAAGCCCTCTAAAGATTTTTTCAATTGATAACATAATCTGTAGGCTGCTAAATTACTAAATATGTATATAGATGAAATTAGACAAAAAAAAAAAAAAAAAAAAACCAATACAGAGAACAAAAATTATTATAATGGTTATTAACACTAATATTTAATTAAAGCAGGCAATTAATTGGCAAGAATTTAATGAAAAACAAATAGATAACGTAGATAACAAATAGATAACATAATCTGTAGGCTGCTAAATTACTAAATATAAAAAGACTATATAGATGAAATTAGACAAAACACCAGTACAGAAAACAAAAATTATTATAATGGTTATTAACACTAATATTTAATTAAAGCAGGAAATTAAATGGCCAGAAATTAATTTCCTGCTTTAATTAAATATTAGTGTTAATAACCATTATAATAATTTTTGTTTTCTGTACTGGTGTTTTGTCTAATTTCATCTATATAGTCTTTTTATATTTAGTAATTTAGCAGCCTACAGATTATGTTATCTATTTGTTATCTACGTTATCTATTTGTTTTTCATTAAATTCTTGCCAATTAATTGCCTGCTTTAATTAAATATTAGTGTTAATAACCATTATAATAATTTTTGTTCTCTGTATTGGTTTTTTTTTTTTTGGTCTAATTTCATCTATATACATATTTAGTAATTTAGCAGCCTACAGATTATGTTATCAATTGAAAAAATCTTTAGAGGGCTTTAAGGCCTTTAATTTGAGGTGCCGATTGTGAATTTTTTGCTTGTCTATTTAACTCATTTACTTTGTAATCTCTGTCTATTTTCTGTTCCTCCTTGATAATGTGAATATATCACGAAAGCGCTCAGACTTTGTGTTTCCTTTTCCCTGTGGTTGTTTGCTTATTAATAAGATCACGTGTTATTTTGTGATTTTAGTGCATATATATATATATATATATATATATAGAAGGTTGACAAACGTAAATAGACACCACGACGATTGTCCTGAAGAACAAATGGCAAAGCTCATAAATGGAATGCCAGAACTTGTGTCAGCTTTACATAAAGCAAAGTGTAAAGCAACACAATTCTAATTATAGTGATCCACTAAATCTGTTATCAGATGTAGACCTTTTCATTAAATAAAGAACTATGGGAAACCAAAGGTGTCTATTTACTTTTGTCAACCCTTTGTGTGTGTGTGTGTGTGTGTGTGGTGTGTGTGTATTTTTTTTTTTTGTTACCCGACATCAACAAACTAGCATGCCACAAATAGGTATGAAAACATGAGTTAATACAATCAAATACACACTGAGCTTGAATTCAAATGTTTTACAAACACGAAACTTTATTTTTAATAATATAAACATTCGTTGTTTATGTGTGAGAGCACGTTTCTTTAATTAGGTATACTTCGCTTGGCAGGTTTTGCAACCCTTCAGAAAGAATTCCTTGCAAGACTTTTCTTCTTAAATAAAATAAGCTCAAATATGTATGTGTATACACATAATGTCACACACACAGACACACACACACACACACACACATACACACACACACACACACCTTAGTTTTGCTGCTTCCGTCCGAATTGCTTAACGTGGAATCCGAACCACGATCCACCAGGGAAGTTATAAATTATAAAGTCCTCACCCGAATTCGATCTCACGACCTCCCGAACAGCAGCCCAGCGTCTTAACCACTAGGCCACCCAGGGTACCCATTTATCTACTAACCTATATTTTTTATGGGAAGGTGAACAGCTGGGTAAGCTGCGGAAGCTGCGCGCCACCTACTCTCGTCGGGAATCGAATTCGGAGGTGGTGGATTCTTAGTCAGCGATGCTAACCACTACACCACCGACGCTCATTAACATATATAGTGTGTGTGTGTGTGTGTGTGTGTGTGTGTGTGGTATCCAAACATAGATAACTATATGTATGAACGTTAATGAACTATCATTTACCACATGACAAAGCAGATATAGGAAGTAGGGAGGCCAGTGACCCCCTTTCTTGCTTGCAACGAAAGATAAAAGCTTTCTGAGAATCGCCCGTTAACGATTTTAATGACTTTTTATCTTCATTATCGCGCAAATGCTCAAATTCGCTTCAATTTTTAACTTCAATTTTAATTATGTAATTATTGGCGACTTAACAGTGATTGTAATGTAATTATAAATACATTTAAATGCTAATAAGATAATTGTATTCTTATTATTACAGTATATATATATATATATATATATATATATATATATATATATATATCAGCTATCGACTGGTTTCGAGGAAAACGCAATTTGACAATAAAGAGGAATGTCAGGGAGATAAAAAGCATCTCTCAATCTTTAGTTTGTTCTGATGTTTCGGAACACATATTTCATCATCAGGGCTAAAAACTACGTATTATGCCTGAAATTACAAGACTAGAGAGAGAGAGACCAGGGGTGCAAAAGTCGAAATAATAATAATTAAATAAATAAATAAATAATTGAAACACAGTATAGATCTATCGAGGATTCATCAAAATTCGTCAAAATTCATCAAAATTCATCAAAATTCATCAAAATTCATGCAGATTCGGTTTAAGTTTGTAAATAAATAAAAATTCCATAATTTTAAGTTTGAGGTCAGAATTGCTGCTGGTAAGAACGTTAAAATTAGACTTTTCTAACATTTTCTAACATCTTCTAACTTCTAATAGTATTTTCTAATACCTCGGCAGATCGATCCCAACAAATTTACTACTCAGCAAATCACTCATCTCTTACATACATCACTATGCACTTGATAAGGCATGACTAGTCAGGAACTTTACGCAGGAACCTCTAGAGTTGGTGTTTGAAGGTAATTAGGTGAAGGTGGAGGTTCCTGCAGTTCTTTTGGCAACACGATAGAGTTTCGGGACTCCTATTTTGCTTGTATTTTCGGTCTTTGTTTTCATGTCACCCTTCATGGTCCCACCTGGCTGGAATCGTGCATAATATCCCTGTTATCATATTCCAGTGTGTTTTTATTTAATTTCTAAAGTTTGGGGGGGTATATCCCTCGAGTATTTTCCATATGTATATTATTGTGTATCGCTCACGTCTTCTTTCCAAGGAATGAAGCTTCAAGGATTGTAGTCATAACCAATAGATTTCATCTATCGTTTCCCTTATTTTAGACGTGAAAGACCTTTGTATGCCTTCTGTGTCTGCGTTGTCTCGTTTTCTGTCCGGATTCTGTGAGTAATAATAATAATAATAATAATAATAATAATTATAATTTTTTATTATTATTGCTACTATTATTATTATTATTATTAATAATAATTATTATTATTATTATCAAATTTTTTAATGTGAAGACTGTGCTTTATGGGAAACTATAGTATTCTTCATCATAAAAAAATAATAAAAGCTAAAATAAGATAAAATTAAAAAGACGATCGAATATATCAAGTACATCTTAAGAACGTGTTTGAAATAAATAATATTTTAATAAGAAAGTGTTTGCCCTTAATGAAGTGACTGTGATGAAATTATATAATCGTTATAAGATAGAAAATATCAGTGTCTCAACATTGATAAAAATTATATAGCACGGAATGGCCTTGTAATCTTTTTTGCTAATTCTATTTCTAAGATTTTTACTTTACAAATAAATAGTAACAAAGCGTCGATATATAAAAAATAATTATAAATGTTTAAAGAGTATTATTATAGAGTGAAGGAAGCATGGGAAAAGGTGCTTGTTTGCCTCTTGCTAACTTGTTTGCTTGCTTGCTTTGAGCTGCATTCAGGGATGCTTCCCAATACACCGTCACTCGTTCGTTCCTTCTCAGTCGCTTTCAAAAGCATAAATAAAAGCCCTTCTTGCCTTTAATTCAAAAGTAAAATCGGAGTGAATGACGGCGGTCGTGCCAGATCGCCCCTTCAACCCCTATATCCCCCTCACCAGCACTCCCCCCACCCCTTACACGCCCCTCATAAAAGACGGAGACGCGTCACAAAGGACAGCAAAATTCGGCAATTTATATTTTCATATTGGGTATTTTTCTTCCTTTTAAGGGGTATAATCTGAAGGAAGGTATTTAATAGAGAGGGAAGTTAACGTAATTGGGGGACGTAAAGAGAGAGAGAGAGAGAGAGAGAGAGAGAGAGAGAGAGAGCGAGAGAGAGAGAGAGAGAGAGAGAGAGGATATTCCCACAATAGAAAAGATATATAAAAATTAATACAATTTCATATTTGCGATCATAAAAATTGCCCAGAAAAAAATCATTTGCAATAAGACCAAACTTTTTCCCAGTCACTTCATACTGGGTTAATTCAACCAGTGAAGAAGTTTATTACCAGAAAAAATATATAAGCATGTTTAGCAAAATCATGGAAAGATTTTATTAACTAATTGAAATTATTACTATAGAGTTAACCATCTATCATGGTTAGTTAGATCAAGCATTCTTTTCCTGTTTGTTCATTTTCCTAATGAAGGCTACGTCGTGGACAATGACGTAACACCGTTTCCCGTCGATCAGCAAAGTTAAACGACATTAGGTCTGGGGAGTAGCTGGATGAAAGACCGTCCTTCGCATCCAGATTATGTAGCGACCCGCGGTTCAGATCCCAAGTAAAACTATCGGTCCCCTCTGTCATGTGGCCTTATAGTATATTACGAAGGAGGTTAAAGAACCCGTCCAAAATTTTATTCTTCAAAATAAAAGAATTATTTCAAATCGTTAAATTGAAAATAATTTCAAAAATAGTTTTAAAACTTCAAAAAATGTTACATTAAAAAAAATAAAATAAAATAAAGAAATAAATTATGTAATTAAAACCTCCAAAGCAAAATTCTCTTTCAAAATTGTACAATATATATATATATATATATATATATAATATATATATATATATCTGATAATAGGATTAATTTTTTTCCAGTACGTTACTACGTACCCAAATAAATCTACCTTATAATTTTATTTTATATAAAATTCAGGAAATATGTCAGGGTAACTAGGTGTCAATATATATATATATATATTGAGAGAGAGAGAGAGAGAGAGAGAGAGAGACAGACAGACAGACAGATATTGCCAAATTTAAAATTACAAATAAATATTTCACTCCGTAATCAGGTATTGTATGAAACTTACGAGACATATTGCTACCTAATACGAAATGATATTTACTTTTTTTTCTGAACTATCTATGCAAGAGACTTCCCTGCAAAGCCGAAAGGAATGGAGAGTCAAAGGTGACACCGTAAACTGAAGAGGAAGATATGAAGAAGGTGGACGAGGAGAGTCTGTAGAAGCAGAAGACGGAAGAACTACGAAGCCAAAATAACGGCTCAACGACATTGTAGAATTAACATACAAAAAAAAAAAAAGGTTATCGAACACAAAACCATAATTCTTCAACTGCTTTTTAAACAATGTACACAAATAGATATACCTTAACTGAAAACGTAAGCCTGTCCAGTGGACAAAGAATATTTGTTTTTACTCGCGTCTGTGCGGACAACTTTTTTATGATAATATCAACATTATAAAATATTTTTACTTCACAAGACTATTTTTCCTCATGTTAAATGCTTCTTTTATGCAGGATTGGAGGTGTTGCCTTTTCTCTCAACAACTTTTTTACCCAATTAAAAAAAAATAAATATATATATATATATATATATATATATATATGAATAGAAACGACATAGTATTAAGGAACGTTTCTGCACACGCGGAAGAGAAATAACGAATAAATGAAAAATGAGGCGAACCGCCCGGGCGGTTCGCCTCATTTTTCATTTATTCGTTATTTCTCTTCCGCGTGTGCAGAAACGTTCCTTAATACTATGTCGTTTCTATTCATTTATATACTGCGTGGTCATTGCAGTTAAATGCACATATTCACGATTTGCGAGGGTGCCCTCTCAGGGCATTGGTTTCTGCCCTATGTAGGAGAATTTCGATTTGTGAATGATTGAGGTCCGTAGTGTAATGGTAGCGCATCCAACCGGCAATTGGAAGGCCCTGGGTTCGTTTCCCGGGCGGTTCGCCTCATTTTTCATTTATTCGTTATTTCTCTTCCGCGTGTGCAGAAACGTTCCTTAATACTATGTCGTTTCTATTCATTTATATACTGCGTGGTCATTGCAGTTAAATGCATATATATATATATGTGTGTGTGTGTGTGTGTGAGTGTGCCGTATTATCACTGACGTGTTACCTTTTAATTAAAAAAGTATTACTTTTAAACTGCCAAAATTTCTATGTGGATTAATGCGTGCACACACACACACACACACACACACATATATATATATATGGTGGCGTACTACAGGAGTTTTTATGTAAATTTACTATGAATATTAATTATACTATAGAAAGTTTAAAGCTGTCAACCCTCAACACATTATTTATATTAATTTATCTGCGAGTACATAAACTTGTCCAACAAAATGAAGAAATGATGGGTTTGTTTAACTTCCTTCGCAACATCTAAGGTCATATGACGAAGGGGACTTACAGCTTTACGTGGGATCCGAACCACGGGTCGCTACATAATCCGGACGAAGAGAACGGTCTTCCATCCAACTACTCTCCACACCCATTGTCGCTTAACTCTGCTGATCGACGGGAGGCGGTGTCACGACACTGGTTACGATGTAATCCAATTTGTCCAACAAATGACAAATTCAAAGTGTCTCACTTGACAAGTTTTTAACTTAATTTGATAAACATCCATTTTATGACTTTACTAAGAGTATTCTACTTTTTGTCACATTATATTTCTCTTCCTTTTTCATATTGTGTAAATGGACCACCTTTCGCTTAAGTGGACTACCTTTCGCTTAAGTGGACCAACTTTCGTTTAAGTGGACCAACTTTCGCTTAAGTGGACCAACTTTCGTTTGAGAAGGTAAATAAAAATGGCAAACCAAATCTAAATGGATGAAGATAGTTTTTAACTTTATTATATTTTCGATCGATAACACTTAAAAAAAACTCTTAAGTTTGGTTATAGCTGAGTATAAAGAATTATATAATTTCTCCTCATACAAATTTAATTTGAGTAACTATTTTTTTTTTTTTTTTCAAATTTCAAAATTCAAAATATTTATTAACGAAATAAATATTGAAATTTTACAATTTCTGTTATATGTTACGATAATACAATGATCATTTTGTCATTTACTTTATTTTATTTAACCCTTAAGCTTTAGGAGGCTTTACTGGGCTCTGTACACCCATTTCTGGAGTCATATCTTGAAAAGTTTAGTATCAGTTGTGAAAATTGTTCATGTACTTGCAATTATAGCATACCCACGGAGTGGTATTGCATGGATGCGGATCTTGGGCATTATAAACGAAGATTTGCCGTTTGTGATATTCGTGACTTCTTTATCGTGGATGTTATGGTAACTTCACAATAATTGGCACACCCGACATGTAAGTGACGCCATCTT
>JAJOZX010000571.1:1165000-1180000 GCA_023014485.1 Bathynomus jamesi | reverse complement strand
ATTCCTAAATGTATTACAATAATAAAACATGAGCTGACGGTACTTGGCATGGCGTACTTACTCATAAGTAATGCATAAAATTATCAAACCTAATTTTATTTCGGGGGCAGCTGAAGCCCCCGCAGCCCCCCCCTGTCTACGTCCCTATATATATATATATATATATATATATATATATATATATATATATATATATATATATATATATATATATATAAAAGGATGACAAAAGTAAATAGACACCTTTGTATTTTTCAAATTTTTGTATTGGATTATAATAGCTTATAAATAATAGCAAATTAATTAAATCAATATATTTAAAATCGTGTTCCTTTCCCCTTTGCCATTTTTTTTTATTTAATTTATTAAACTTATTATTATTTACTGACTTTTATAACCAAATAAGAAAAAAATAACTGGAAAAAAAAAAGTTTCCATTTACTTTTGCGAGCCATATATATATATATATATATATATATATATATATATATATATATATATATATACAGGGTGTCCCGTAAGTCTGGACCCATAGGGAAAAATAATAAAATTACAAAATAGTCCAAAAATTTATTACATAATCTGTTCAAAGTGTCCGCCGTTGTGTCGCACACATAGTTGAAGACGCAATCTCCACTGCGACAGCACTTTCTGAATCACAGTCGCAGAAATTTCTTGACACGCCTCCACAATGCGTGCTTTAAGGTGGAAAATGTTCTGAAGTTTGACCTCGTACACTTTGGCTTTCAAGTGGCCCCACAAATAAAAATCATAAAAATCATAATAAAAAATAATAAAAAAATAATAATAATAAAATAATAATAATAACATAATAAAAACATATATTATAAATCCCTATGGGTCCAGACTTACGGGACACCCTGTATATATATATATATATATATAATTATATATATATATATTATATATATATATATACACAGAGATATCATGTTTAAGAATGATATAGATCGTCTTCATCACATTTTATATGCTCGTACGTAAGAATGGAAATTCATTCAAAAATAACAATTTTGTTCTGTAGGAAGTAGTCAAGAATGAGAAACGGAGACTTAGAAAGTGACCTTCCCTCTTACCAATCAAAGTAGAAAAATAACGCTTGTCATTCGAGAGAGGCGATCTCCTGTTTCATTTATTTTATTAACGTAATCTTTCTGCACTTATCAATTTTCAGCCTCCAGGTTGTGAATGTTGTGAAATGGGGATTGTTTTAAGAACTGGTGTTCTGTCATCAGCAAAAAAAATTTTATAATTTATAATTTTATATTATTTATATATATATATATATATATGTGTGTGTGTGTGTGTGTGTGTGTGCGCGCCCGCGCCGCGCGTCAGTAATCGATTGAAAAAAACACAACAGAAAATGTGAAATATACAACTAAAATTATAAAAGAGAATAATTCATTAGCCCGTTCGATGTTTATGGCTCTTCATACGATTTTCTTATATATATATAATGGGCCGCACTTATAATTAAAATAGAAATGTGTTATTGAAGTATAATGAATTCGTCCTTTTTAATTACACCCTTTCGGCTATATTTACATCATGCCATTCCAATAAATATAAACTTCTCACCATTGATTTTCCTTCACTTCCTTCAAATTTATATCTTTTTTCTATTATTTGCGTATAAGAAATCTATAATTCTTCACTTCTATTTCCTTTCTACGCGATGAATTATTGAAGCCTGATGATTTATTATCATCAGGAACCCCTTTAGCGCTTAATGGTAACTATAGGTAACATTATGCGATTATTGTATTCTGTAAAAACTATATTACTTTTCTTGATGATTTTTTTTTTAATATAAAAACAGAGCTAACGGTTTTATATAATCTATTGTTGTTTGAGGGGCTAAATTATACAGGGTGTTCAAAAAATCGTACTACAATTGGTAAATTTGCAAGTGTAGTGCGACGTTTTTAACACTCTGTACTATAAGAGTAGAAACACATTTACATAGAAAGGGTTAACATCTCTTTTCCTCAAAATGATTTTGATGTAAAATCAAGGAGTTTCATAATAATAAATGATGTCATTATACTTCATCTTTCATTATAATTTAGTAACTGCTTAATAATAATAATTCTTATAAGAATGAATTTGATATCATGGAAAAGTTATACCTTAAAATACGAAAGAGTACTTCCACCTTACCATATTTTCTGGACTAGGTTATAAGGTTAGATTAGTATAGTAACGATGGTTGGAGTTGTTTAAGCTTTTTCACAACATTTAAGGTTAGATGACGTAGGGGACCTACAGCTTTACGTTGAATCCGAACCACGGGTTACTACATAATCTGGATCCAGAGGACAGGCCCACATCAAGTTACCACTTAGATGTAATGTCGCTTAACTTCGCTGATCGACGGGAAGCGGTGTCGCGATAAACTAGTGTGTATATATAAGGTTAAATTAGGGTAGGTTAGGATAGGTTACATTAAGTGCGGTTATGTAAAATTAAGTTAAATTAAGTTAGATATTGATTAGTGCGACATTCGATCGCTTAGTTTGTCGCTTCTGCAGGAAAAACATCAAAAGAGCGTTTTACAAGAGTTTAGGACTCAAATTATAAAATATTGAGAACTGGCATTGATCAAATGATGCTAAAAGAACCTAAACATTTCTACTTACATGCCTAGTAGTAGTAGTAGTAGTAGTAGTAGTAGTAATAGTAATAGTAGTAGAATGTTTTGTACTCAATTAAAAACAAAATCTTAGATGGGTACAGGCTTTTTTCCCTCTTCACTCTTCTCTCCAATACTCTATTTCTTCATTTTACTTCAAAAACCTTTTAAGAAAATCATTTTCAATGCCTAAAATGTTGCCTTTTTAAAGTCATGTCTATTATCTTATTTAATATCATGCAAATTAATTATTAACCTATGTATGCTACTCAATTATTATTTCAATATGAATCCGAATTGCCGTGTATAAATATATATATATATATATATATATATATATATATATATATATATATACCCTGCAAGGGGTTCTAAGCTCGTGCTCTTGAGTGCTCTTTGTGCTCGTTTGTACGTGCTTGTTCCTGGAGGTTTCACGTGCGCCCTCCCGGCCCTAGCACCCAAGGATGATGGGGCTCGACCCTGCAGTCCTTGTCATCCTTGGTCTTTTTCCACTTCGACTGTCCCCTCCACCCTTTCTTTTTCCTCTGTCTTTCCTCTCACTTTTTCTTTGTTTTTCCGCTGAGATATGCCCTTTAAATAGAGGCGAATCGGTTCTTCCTGAACTAAAAAAAAAAAAAAAAAAATATATATATATATATATATATATATTAATGTCACGCCTCATCGTATTTAAATTGTATTTTTTTATGTATATAAGTAAGTATTTGTCATGAATGGTAACTCTCTTTGCTTCATATTTGGCAGTTCTTAAGTTGTACTACTTTAAATTGACTATGCTCGTTATAACAGTTTGACAAATTCAAACTTTTAATCTTAATTTGAAAATAGCTGTTTTGGGCCAATTTTAATGGGTTGAATTCAAATCTACAAATAAAAATGTCGTACCACTCACCATTTTTTAGGGAATTATAAAAAACAAAATAAGCAAATTTATTACTTAATAATTTTTTTAAAAAATGCTTCCTGTTTGCCTCGCGTTTATGACTCGCGTCGGGAGTCTCGCTGATTAAGGACCGGCAGTAGTAGTAGTAGTCAGCCAGCATATTTGGGTTCTATTTTCCCGCATATCTTTTTTCCATGCTAGAAATATCCTGATGGAACTTTTTACCGTGTTCGTCGTTGATCGCACCCAAGTTTTGTGGGAAAAAAATCCAAATGTGAATGGAGAAAATGGATCTTCAATCCCGCAAAAACAGTGAGTGATGGAACAATATGAACGAGATTTTTTAGATCAACACATGCGAAAAATTAAAAATCAGCTGAATTTATACCAAGGCAAAAATCAGTGTTTATCAGTGTAATTGTACTCGTTTTTTCTCTGTAAAAAAAAACAAAGAATTTCTCTGTAAAAAACAAAGAATTTCAATTTCAATTATTATTATTATTATTATTATTATTATTATTTGCATAACTGTTAATTTATTTGCAGGGTGCTTCTACTGCATGCCCATTTCGTAATGAAACCTCAGTCTGACCTCATGGAATTATACTGCACTCGTCGATTCGCATAGCAAACGAGAACTGATGGTGCTTCGAGCCAGATTTAGTTCAGATATGATAAATATTTGTGTATAGCATAGGGTGGGAAAGCTTTGACGGGTTCATCTTATTCCTTATGAATTTGAACGAGTTTTGAATTATATATATATATATAGTATTTTCTATATATACACGGTGTGTGTGTGTGTGTGTGTGTGTGTGTATATATATATAATATATATATATATATAATATATATAATATATTATATAAACACGTCCTTTAGGGGGGTAATAATTTGGTTTCCTATGAAAAAAAGTTGTTAGATATTTGGATTTGTCATTGGAATCTTGTTAAAATCCTAAAATATTAAGAACAGTTTATTTTTATTTATTTATTTAATAATAATCAGTCAGTTAGTTAGTTTACCTTTATCGAACACCTTCCTCTGATGTAATTCATATTTTATATCCACAAACTACTGTGTATATACTGTATAGGAACTTTAATTCTCAATACGATGTTTGAATGTGATGCTTTCCATTATAATCTCAGCTGAGAATGTAGCTCCTTTCTCCAAAACATCACCTAACCACAGTTGGACACGCTTAATGAATTTACCTTTCTAAAAATTTAATTTCTCATTAACTGACCTACTAAGCCTCTTTCCTTCTTCTTCTGTAGGCTACGTCGTGGTAGTGGCTAGTGTCGTAATACCGCTTCACGTCAACCACCAAAGTTAAGCGACATTGGGGCTGGATAGTAGTTGGATAGGGGACCATCCTCTGCGTTCAGGTTATGTAGCGACTCATGGTTCGGATCTCACGTAAAGCTGTATGTTCCTCCCGTCATATGAACTCAAATGATGCGAAGGAGTCAAATAACCTCAACATTACATTTTTTCTTCCTAATATTATGACTTTAAGAGCATAAGAACAGTATAAAGTTTCTTGAAAGCGGACAGCTTAAACAAATAATTTCAGTATATATATATATATATATATATATATATATATATATATATATATATATATATATATATATATATATATATATCGTATATACAGGGTGGTCCAAAAGGTACCTACCAACATTAACTTACATTTTCTCCGAAACGAATGAATAGAATTCGATGAAAATATACTGACACACTATACTACTCACGCCATTTGTTTAACATCAGTTTGTAGAGAATGTCATTGGTTTGAACTATCGGAAGCACTATGGAAGCGGCATTGATTGGCTGGCCTATTCGCCTGATGCCAACCCGTGTGACTTCTTTTTGTGGGGATACCTCAAAGATAGAGTTTACCAGAGCAACCTAAAGACTTTGGAGGAGCTGAAATTATCGATTGAACGTCAAATCGTCGACATTCCGACGGAGGTTCTCCATAACGTGGTATCGAATTTTGGGATGAGGTTGCGAAAAATCGTCGAAGTGGAGGGACAGCACATCGAACACATTGTCATATAAATGGCTTGAGATGCTGCTGTGAATAGCGTTTGAACTATCTTTGTACTCTCAATAGTTTTGGTGAAATAAAGGCTTAAATTTGGTAGGTACCTTTTGGGCCACCCTATATACGTATATATAATTAAGGATTGAAAATTAGTTCAGTTTATTTACCCGGGTACCCGATGAGTCAAACGGACTGGTATCCGGATAGGAAAAAACATAAAGGTGAAATATATATACATATAATATATATTCTACAGTAAGGAAAAACATACAGGAAAAAAGAAAGCTAATCTCTCTTTCTAATAACGAAAACCAAAGCAAATCATTCATTTACTTCATTTACGAGTTACAACTCATCACTCTCTATGTTTTCAAATCCACTAAAGTCATTTTTCTTTAAGAAAAGTATTGCTTAAGCAGTGCTAGGTGAAATTCTATTTCTTAATTTATTTATTATTAATCCCATTTGTGAAAAAACACCCTCTGCTCGAGTTGATGTTGCTGGAACGCATAAATATTGCCTAGCTAATTTAGCCAAATTTGGAAACTTTTCAGCATTTAATTTCCACCAAGAAATAGGATTAATATCTTCAACCTCCGGAATTAATTTTTCATATTGTTCAAATTCACTGTAACTGGCGTTGTCAGTATCTTTAACACCAATTAAATACGACAAAACACCGACTAATTACGTCTTTTTTTTACAGCTATTCAACTGCATCTTCATTTAAAGAAAGTCTACGTTTAAGTTCATCGAAAAGGCACATTTTTTGATAGGTTGTTAAAAAAGTCAAGGTTTTAAAGCGATGATCTAATGCACTAGCTAGCAATGGAACTGAAGTGCCTGTATCAACTGTATTAGTTCCAAACCTTCCTATGAGATCGTTACATATTACTTCCTTAACATTGTTAACGATAGCATGGTCGCGTATTTCAGGCTTCAAATGAACATTTATAAGGCCTAATATTATTGGATATAAAGTTGAAGCAGACACATGACCTTCAACACTAAGTGCCGTTGTAGCAATTACATATATTCTGGAGAGAAAGTTACTGCATCATTCATCATCATGGAGTATTTGAACCCGGTTCTTTCATAACGGGTGGGTACCCGGGTATCCGTTTCATTCCCTAATATATATATATTATATGGTGTCTCATATGTCTGGAGACATTGAAAATATGTAGAAAGAGTAATACATTTTTATGACAGTGTTTTATTTTCAACATACTATTACAGAAGTGTTCAAATTGTTCACCCTGAACTTCAAGACACTTCATTACTCGTAATTGGCAACCTCTCTGAACACTTCTGAGTGTTCCAGCAGAAATTCACTGCAATTCCAGTCTTATCTTAGCTTTCAAATCCTCAACTGTTCTTAGTCTCTCTACGTAGACAAGAGATTTCAAATGTCCCTTTGACCACCTTCTGCAATAGTTATGTTGAAAATAAAAACATTGTCATAAAGTTGTATTACTCTTTCTACATATTTCCACTGTCTCTAGACATATGAAACACCCTATATAATATATATATATATATATATATATATATATATATATATATATATATATATATATATATATATATATATATATATATACACACACACACACACACACACACATATATATATATATATATATATATATATATATATATATTATATATATATATATATAAAGATGACTTCATGCCCTTTATTAAACAATGGCGCCTTATCCAACACGTTAAAAGATTGACACCATCTTATAATTGATAAATATGATTAGCAACACCTATTTATTAGATCCAACCTATTTAAACTGAAAACTTTTATTATATACGAGAAGCCATAAATCACAACGTGCGTGGAAAGCGAATTCAAACTATAAAGTAAATTTCAACTATTAAATAAATCTGATTGATTGATTTATTTGAAAAATTCAAAAATCTATGAATCACAGTTTTAAAACTGACCACGAAAAGTTTTGACAAAAATAAAGTAAATCAACACAAACTGACACGAAAGGTTGAAAATTATTGACCCCCCCCCCCCTCCAAAAAACATAAAATTCAAGTTTGTAAAGAGAAACGTGTATGAGATTAATATATCATTATTTGGATCATTTAAGTTAATTAACATTTGTCGAAATTAGAATCAACACAATTTTAATGACTTTTCAATGTATGTTTTCTTCAAAATTTACATTCTTAGAAATTTTCTGTTTCCTCAAACGCTTTTTTTCCTTAATAGTGACTCCAATTTGGTATAGTTTTAGCTGTGTTGGATAAAAATGATGAAAGAGTAAACCTTATCGCTGGATATAAAACCAAGTTTCAACGTAGCTTTGGTTCCAGCTCGACAGTATACAGCGTGATTCTTTAATTATGCCACGCTTTTAAAAATTATTTAAAATTGATGAATTAATTTATAGTAATGAAACTTGCCACGATTATTGAAGAAGGATGGGAGTTTTTAGAAATATGATCAAAATATCCTTTCTTTCGCGAATGTGTCTGATAAATTTCGATAGAAATGGGACGATTTTCACTAAACGTTTAGTCGCCCGCTTTTAGCGTTTTCAATATCTTGGAATTATCTTTGAGGAAAATTAATTCTTCAGATATCTTTAGCAGAAGAAATAACAAGAATTTAGATAGAGGAAGACCTTCTATTGAACTTTCTGCATAAACTTTTGAACCGAGATTCCTGTCTACTTTCAATGACTGTGGTCTTGCATGGCTTCCTCTATCGCCTAACCTCAATTCTTGCGATTTCTTCCGATAGGGGGATATCTAAGGAATAGAATCTTCGGAGAAAATTACAAGATAATGAAAGTTTTAGAAACAGCCACTGAACGTGAAAACGGCTCCATTTCTACCGAAACGCTGGAGGCCGTTACGAGAAATTACACTGCCAGGATTCGTCAAATAAATTCGCAGAGAGGAAGACGCTTTGAGCATGCTTATGTTTGTGGAAAATTACCATTCTCTTTTGTATGAAGTATCATTAGCGTAAATTAATCTATCGAACATGAATTATTAACAGATGATATATATATATATATATATATATATATTATTATTATTAACTTAACTGAAGTTGGAACAAATTCAAAGAAATAAGCGATTTTAGGTGCTACGCCCAACGCGCTTTATGACTTCAGTCAACCTTTCTTTAACAAAAAATACGCAGTTATAATAGCGCATTTTCAAGAAATGAATTTAGGTGTTACGCCCAGTGAGTTTTATGACTTCAATCAACTTTTCTTTAACAAAAAAATACGCATTTATAATAGCACATTTTAACCCCCATTTAATTTTTCACTAAATACCCATTTTCCATATTTACTGATTACAAATTCTCTAATAATATAACATGCTGTGAGAAGCTTAACCAGATGCGCACATGCTCATGACCTTCAACCCTCAAATTCATTCACCTTTCCGTTTATGTTTACGGTGTAACATCTGAAAAGTTAATTTTTATTACTTAAAACACCGTAAAATTAATATTATACGCATATGCAGTTACTACTATTGCCAACAAGCTTTCAAAGAACGTCGGTGTTAAATATTCATAAGGCAACTTGTTAACGGTTAAATTAACCTCCGAGGAATTATGGTTAAATTAACCATCAACTACTACTGGTATATAAAGTTTCATAGTATGCATAAAATAGAGAAAATGCGTATTTATGCCTGAAACATGCGTGAATGTGGCTCATGGTCATTTATTCCATATAAGAGAACGCGTAATTTATTAGTGAATATAATACGTCATGTATATAGAATTATAAAGAATTTTTTAAAAATCTTAATTAATCGCATTTATAAACGAACCTTATCCGAATTTTTATCTTACTCTCGCGGTTAAATGGTAATGAACACGTATTACAAGATTTTTCACTGGCATTATTAGATATACGCATTATTACGTAAAAAAAAAAAAAAAACTGCAAAAATAAGACTTCAGAGTATAACTGTACAGTCGAATCTCAGACAAAATGCGCGGAATCATAATTCGGGCGTTGTGTGGAAAGGGAAGGATTGAAAATAAGTAGATGTAGAAAATTTTTATGGCCGTGAGATTCCCGCATGCTTAAGAAGTTTTTATTAATAATGGCTGTTTGGTGGTAGTTCCAGAAAAAAAAGTTTGCCTACAAACAAAATTTCTTAAAAGCATGAAAAATTACTAATTGGTAATTTCCGGTTTCTTTGAACATTTTATTATTTTTGGTCAGAATGATAAAATTTCAAGAAAAAGACGATCATTACTGATCAATCAATTTTTTTTAGGCCGTTTAGAAAATTTTGTTTTTAGGACAGTTTTTGTAACTTCTTTCTGAAACTGTAAGTTATTATATATATACAGTATGTATATATATATATATATATATATAGAGAGAGAGAGGAGAGAGAGAGAGAGACATAAGTATATTAATTAATGAATGTATGAGTATATTGCCTTTAATTATATGAGACATGTATGTTTTTATCATAGTAAATTTCAGATCTTTACAAAAGTCGTCTGCATAATTTTTAGCGAAGCTTCTTTATCAACTTTTGTGTTAACGTTAATCAGAAATTTAACTACCATATTGTTACAGTTAAATTATAAAGTGGCACTGAAAGATGGCAGTATTGTAAATTCGTTAATTCAGAACTATGTCATGACACTGCTAACGATAGTACTATACTTCCTAATTTCTATTAGTACATTAGCTAATACTCATAAGATATTATTATTATTATTATTATTATTATTAATATTATTATTTTTACTTTCATGTTTACAAAATTATTTGTTATTTCACTTAAAATAATGATGATGATAATGATGATAATAATAATGAACGTTCATTTCTATAAACAATTACATCATCATTATATTCATAATAACACTATATAAAGTATTCGAAGTTCAATTACAATTCTCCAAAAATTATTCCCTGCAATTTTTTGAACATAGGTACTGTATGATGACCATTTTTAAATTGCTCATTATAACTCTTGTTACATCATTCCATGAACTGTTATCTACTTTTCAAGATTGGAATACAAATAAGATAAAATAATTGTATAATATCGTATCGTTCTTAATATTCTGTAAATATTTTTATTACGACGATGAAATAATAGATCCACGTCACAGGACATACGATACTATCACCAATATTTTTAGGCTTTCTCAAGCGTATGTCTTTTCCTAATGATATCATCACGCAATGAAAGCTGTATAGTAATATATATATATATATATATATATAATTTGATTTTAATTTTTATAGTGATGAAATTTAAATGATTTTAATTTTGTATTGATGCAATTTTCATTTTGCTTTAAGGTTTTAATTTTAATGGTTTTAATATTGTATTGATGTAATTTTCACTTTTTACTTTTGTTTTAAGGTTTTAAGACTTAATTCACTGATGATGACAAAAGATTTGTCGAAACGTCTGAAGTACAAAAAATAAATGAAAATGTTTGCCGTTGCCGTTGTTGGTCCTTCTGTTCATATATATATATATATATATATATATATATATACAGGGTGATTCAGAAGTCAGGTTACATAGGGCTTTTCTGTTTCTATGCAGGTAAAGGAGTTATGAGATGTTATCGAAGGAGGAGCGCATTGATGTGATATTCCTAGCTGGCTGCACAAGTGCATTGCCGTTAACGGTTGCCATATCGAACATGTGATGTGACTATTCCCCTGTATCATTACATAATATAGTATTTCCCTATGTAACCTGACTTTTGAATCACCCTGTATATATAAAATTATATCATACCAGCAATGTAGCTTTTGCATTTATGTATCACCCAAGCAAATACAAAAACCACATTGCATTGTTATTAAGCTATTATTTTTAATTTTATTATTAATAATATTATTTATTTATTTTAAATTTTAAGGGGTTTCATTAAAGCACAAGTTCGTTTTCCCGACTACGTCTGTTGGACTGGAAGTCATTTATTTGAAATATGTAAGACATTTTAAAATTTATTTTGGATCAATCCCAGAATAGGCACCTGAAATCATTCTTAGGTGCTTAATCTGGGATTGAGGCAAAAGACAGGTGCTTAATCTGGGATTGAGGAGAAAAAAATATAAACAGTTTTTAGAGATATAATTTCATTGTTTTTATCAATATTTGAAAAAATCAACTTTAACCTAACCTAACCTAACCTAACCTAACCTAACCTAACCTAATCTTTTGCTATATCTTCTGCTTTTTTGGTTAGTTTTGCTATTCTTACCAGTTTGATTTTTACCTGATTTTCACATTTAATATTTTATTAATAATATTATTCGATTTCTATTTCAGAAATAATTTTTCTTTATTCATTAAACCACTTTAAACCGTTTATAACTTTGCCTTTATTACATTTGTAATAAACTTTGTATAAACAATAAATTTTGTAATCATCAGGTTTTTTTTATTTAATTCCTTGCAAGGTGCCTATTCTGGGATTGAGGTTGAACGCAGGTGCTTCATCTGGGATTGAGGTACATCAGGTGCCTATTCTGGGATTGACCCTTTATTTTTTGTAAATAAATAAATATATATATATATATATATATTATTTATAATAAAATATATTTTATTTACAAAATTTCTGAAATTAAAATTTTTAAAATAATTTACTTAATTGACTATACGTAACAGATTGTAACTAATATATATATATATATATATACATACATATACAGGGTGTTCGGAAAGTCACTGTGCACTTATATAATTAGTTTTTTTATATTTTTATATTTTTATATTTATATTTTTTATATTATTTTTTATATTATTATTATTATTTTTTTTAGTTTTCAACACCTTTTATAAGTTCTGATGGTCCCATCCATAACCTCTACTGTATCATATATGCAATGTTATACTATTGTATGCTATTAAATAAATATAAGTGCACAGTGACTTTCCGAATACCCTTTATGAGTGAATTATTCATTATTTATGAAGTAAATATTAAAATTTCATAATAAAATATGTAATTGTTAATTGAACTATTTATTTTATTTTATTTGGCCCTTAAGCTTTAGGCTTTACTGAGCTCTCGTATTAATTAAAGATAAAACCATCACTTCATAGACTGTTATGATTAATGACATATAAATCATGAATGAGAAGTATTAATTAATTTAAAATATATAAACAAGCTAATAAATGAAAATTAAATAATGAATTTAATCATTGTGACGTCATTGAAGTCATTGTTTCCGAAACGATTTATTTATTTATTTTTATTTAGTTATACTTAGAAATTTATTTTTAAATAAATATTAAAATATTACAATTTCTGTTATGTTACAATAATACAATAATAGTGTCAATTAGACTATTTATTTTACTAATTTGGCCCTTAATCTTTAGGCTTTACTGGGCTCTCAGACTAATTAGAAATAAAATATAATACACGTTTAAATTATGATTAATACAAAATTGAACTAACAGTAGAAATACAGTATGTATATTTATATTAAATTATTATCATTATTATTGTTGAAAATATGATATAAATACAGTGCAAAGAATTGATAGATAGACACGAGAAATGAATAAGTAATAGAGCAACAACGTACATTTAATCCTACATTTTTATTAGTATTTCATTATTATTAATCGAGATTTCAACTTATTTTTAAACGAATTTGTTTGAAATATTTTTTTTTATATCATTTAAATTATTTCTTAGTTTTAGTCCAGTAAAAATGGATAATTTCTGAGATGAAGACAATCTAAATTGAGGACTGACACGCTTTTATCCATTTCTCGTCTGATACGAGTGAATTTCATGATGAATTACACAATATTTATTTATTCCAATTAGTGATTTTTGGTCTTACATTTGTAAATAAAAATAAAATGTGTCAGTTTGATTATATCTTTGGTCGTTAATAGTTTTGGCTCTGAATAATGCACTAGAAAGATTATGGAAATTAGCATCAGCATTAGTCGTTCTCGGTTGACAAAGATACTATTTAAAGCGTTTTTAGCGGCATTCTTTCATAAAGAATGTAATATACGTTACATAAGGAAGAATAAGAGTATATAATATAGGGTTAATAAAACCTGTTTAGGGACTACATGTCTAAGTCTAAATATAAAAGCAACGCTCCTTGAAATCTTTTTTTTTTTTTTATATATAATTTACGTGATCATTCCAGTGCAAATTTTTTTCTAGTATTACATCAAGAAATTTTGTTACAGTAAATTTCTTTACGGCGATTTCATCAACATTAAGTTCATCAACATTCATATTTCTTTTATTAGTAAAAATTATGAAATTTGTCTTATTGGTATTTAGGAAGAGTTTATCGGTGGTCAGCCATTTCATTACATTGATAAATTCTGAGTTAAATATATTCTTAGCTGAATTAACAACATCTTTACGAGAAGACACAGTTGTATCATTTGCGGGCATTATATAATTAAGTATACCAGAAGATCGTGGAAGGTCATTTATACATAATACAAATAAACAGTAGAAAAAAACTGAACACCCCCAAACAATTGTTTTAGTTGAGCGGACCTTATTTACCGATACAAATTGATATCTATTGGTCAAATAACTTTAAAACCAATCATTGATAGCTTCTTAAAAACCATAACAATATAATTTAAGTAGAATATTATGGTCTCACGCATCAAAGGCCTTACTCAAATCCATAAATATAGAAATCATTATTTCTTTGTTCTCTTTAGCGACATTTTTGGCACTTTCCGTACGATTTAAAATAGCTATTTCCGTTCTTTTATTTTTACCAAAGCCAAGTTGATTTGGTGATAATGAATTGTACGATTATAAATATTGTTGCATTCTACTTTTTGCAATTTTTTTAAAATTTTTTACGGAATATAGATAATGAACACACTGGCCTGTAATTTTTTGCTAGTGCAGGATCACTCTCTCCCCCCTTAAACACACACACACACACACACACATATATATATAATATATATATATATATATATATATATATATATATATATATATAACAAAACTCTACATATAAAAATTTACACTGTAGATTTAATATTACGCTTATTACCATGCATATACGTCCTTAATTAACGTATATAACTAAGTTAAAATTGACTTTTTACGTGTTAAAAATAGTATAAACTCGTGATTACAATAGATTTTATCTGAAACACTATAACAGATCAACGCGAAATACAAAAAGGAAATCTCTCGCCGAGTTGCGATTAGCGCATTATTTTACTCAAAGTAAATAACATAATTTCTCTCTAGAAACTAATGTAAAAAACAGAAGGTTTAAGACTCGGTAATAATTTTATATTAATTTTGTTATGAAGGTGATGGAAAGCATTTTTTTTTTTTTTTTTCAATCAAGAAAATGGTATTAATAATTC
>JAJOZX010000571.1:1147500-1162500 GCA_023014485.1 Bathynomus jamesi | reverse complement strand
GTATGAATCATCTTTCAGTATCCCAAAAACTGACAAATTGATATGCGATAGAAACGCGTTCTTTGAAGAAGAACCACAAGGGAAAGTATAACGGATTTCGACTTTACGACGGATGATATTACACAAGCCATAGGGAAACTAAAAACACACTCAGCGGCAGGACCGGATAAATGGAATGCCACACTGATCAAAAACTGCAAGAATGCAATCGCTGAGCCCCTATACTGGATATGGAGACGATCATTAGACACGGGAGAAATACCGGGTATCCTGAAGAGCGCGAACATAGTCCCAATATATAAAGGAGGAGATCGATCCGAGGCCAAAAACTATAGGCCAGTGTCGCTTACATCTCATCTCACTAAAATATTTGAAAGAAAAAGTTAGACAGAAAATCTATGACTTTTTGGAAACTCAGAAAAAATTCAATGATAACCAACACGGGTTTCGATCAGGCAGATCATGCCTATCACAACTAATGGAACACTACAACAACATTATTGATTCACTTGAAAGTAATGCAAACTATGATGTACTATACACAGACTTTGCTAAAGCGTTCGACAAGTGTGACCACGGAATCATAATACATAAACTGAAATATATGGGAATAACAGGAAAAGTAGGGAAATGGATATATAATTTCCTTAGTGAGCGGAGGCAAGTCGTTACAGTACAAGGAGTATCTTCATCAGAATCAGAGGTCCTCAGCTCGGTACCACAAGGAACAGTATTAGCTCCACTACTCTTCATAATCATGCTAACTGACATAGATTAGGACGTTACCAGAGACAGCACAGTAACATCCTTTGCGGATGACACGAAGATCAGTAGAAAAATAAGAAACCCAGAAGACATAGGATCTCTACAAACCGACATAAACAAAATCTACAAGTGGACTGAAGACAACAATATGAAGTTTAACACCGAGAAATTTCAGCTATTACGGTACGGAAAAAGAGAAGACCTAAAGTCCATGGAATATTATACCCCAAATGGACAGGAAATTCAGAGAAATTCCAGAGCAAAAGATTTAGGGGTTGTAATGACAGATGATGCGAAATTTGAAACACAAAATAAGATAGCAGTAAACAGAGCAAAGAGAATAACGGGTCAGATATTGAAAACCTTTAAACGAAGGGATAGGAATGTAATGATTCCTCTACTGAAAACCCTGATAATACCCAAATTGGAATATTGCTCGGTCCTAACATCCCCATATAAAAAAGAAGACATTAGACAGCTGGAGGGGATCCAAAGAAGCTTTACAGCCAAGATCAATGTGTGCAAAGAACTAACTTACTGGGAAAGGTTACGAGAACTAGACCTATATTCACTGGAAAGGAGAAGAGAGAGATACGCCAATACACCATTATTTACACTTGGAAAATAATGAAGAAACTAGTCCCTAATCTTACTCTGAATCCCATAACTCCCCAAACAACGGTGGAAAGTAGAAGCGGTAGACTGTGTCGTATTCCCACATTGAAGGCGAGACAGGGAACATCCTTAACCCTGAAAGAAAATAGTTTTGTAATGAGAGGACCAAAACTGTTTAATCAGTTGCCCAAAGACCTAAGAAAACGAAGGGAGTTGCAGTGGAAATCTTCAAAAGAAGACTAGACGCCTGGCTCAGAACAATCCCCAATGAGCCGGGCGTACCTGGCTATGTTTGGTGGAGAGCGTAAGAATCCAACTCACTACTTCACCAGGCCAACTCGAGAGGAGGGGCGACAAGCTTGACCTTCGCGAAATGAGAAATCATCGCGCGGAACCTTTGTAAGGTTGTAAGGTGTGTGTGTGTATAATATATATGTTACAGTCAAATTGTGTAACCAACCATTTCGCGTAATGGCTGAAACTTTTAGTCACTTCGCGAAATGGCTGTTTCACTTGGTCATTTCGCTAAATGACTAAAATCTTCAGCCATTACGCGAAATGGTTGAAATTCCACCTTGGTCATTTTGTACAAGATCATTTGCCCGGTTAGGTCAACTGTATGCCCTTGACAATTGGTTAGGTTAAGTTGTGTTATTTTCGTTAGTTTTAACGAAAATAACACGACTTAACCTAACCAATTGTCAAGGGCATACAGTTGACCTAACTGGGCCTTCAATGGCGGACATCGGAATAACATTGAAGGCCCGGTTAGTATTTGAAAACCGCTATATTGAAAATTCAAATTCAAATGTGTTCAAATTTTCAAATGTGTTCAAATGTGTATTTGAAGAGTGTTTCTCACTTACTTGAACAGACTGTGGATGTATGTATGTTTTAGCAGATTTAGTTAGTTAAATAAAGGTTTCCAATTTTATTGTGATGTTTGTTATTTCTATGAATTCATAACAAAAGTCATTTTAGCCATTTCACGAAATGACCAAGGTGGAATTTTAACCATTTCGCTCAATGCCTGAAGATTTTAGTCGTTTCGCGAAATGACCAAGTGAAACAGCCATTTCGCGAAATGACTAAAAGTTTCAGCCATTTCGCGAAATGGCTGGTTACACACTTTGACTTTAACATATATATATATATATAGATATATATATAATATATATATATATATATATATATAGTGGTAATTAAGTTACTTTGGTGGTACAAATTTCAAATTCGGAAATGTAGATTTTCGATGTAGCGTAAAAACATGAAAATTAAATGGAAATTGCAATCAAGTTCCATACATGATCTACAAATCGCAGGATTCGTCAACAGTTTTCAAATGTCATTTTTAAAGCTATATTGCCTCGAATATATATACTACAATATATATATATACAGGGTGGCGCAAAATTCGCGCATCAGGGGAATTTTCAGTGTTGACTATAATATATTATTTTTTCTTTTAGTAGTAGAGCATGGCGTAGATATATATATATATATATATATAATATATATATATATATTATATATATATATATATAATATTCTGTTCAATGCAATAATCAGCCAGCTGATATAAGGTTTAAAATGAATGGTGAAGTAATTGAGGAAGTACAAGAGTTTAAGTATTTGGGTCAAACTATTACCAGCTCCTTGAGTGATGACTCGGATATAAGAAAACAATCTCGAAGCCTGTGTGCTAAAGCGAATATGACCATAAGGAACTTTCGTTTCTGTACAAGTGAAGCTAAAGACACACTCTTTCGTACTTTCTGCAGTAATATATACGGTCAGCAACTCTGGGTGAATTATAAAAAAGGTCCTGGCAGAACCCTAAATTTGCTGTACAACAGGTCGTTTAGACTCTTACATAAATTACCCCGAGATGCTCAGCTTCGCAAATGTTTGCAACCCGCAATGTTCCGAGCTTCCCGGAGGTAACAAGACGTGCTCAACACAGTCTAATGCAAAGAATTAAAAAATCAACCAACCCGATCATCCAAGCTATCCATGAGTCCTGCCATTTATCCTCTAAGCTATGGCCTTTTTGGTACGAAAACGTCTGTCTGTAGCTCCACTTAACTTCGACAGTGCAGTATATTTCTAATCAATTGTATATATTTTATCCTTAGTGTATGAACTGTCATTGTATTAATAATATTTGTCATATGTGGACTATAGTCTGCCAATAAACCTTTTCATTTTCATTTCATATATATATATATATATATATATATGAGGTCTCATAATTTCATGGCTCTGGTTTGTCACTTTTCATATGTGTAATGACTGATCTTGCAGAAAGAGGGAATTCAAGACAATTAATCGGATATGATATGAGCGTCTTTATAATTTTTTAGGGGGGAAGGGAGTGGAGGCGGGTCTTTAAACTACCTGAAAAATATTTTACTAATTTTTTAAAGTTAATTTATAGAAATTTAGGAAGAAAAATTGTCATTTTTACTTTGGTGATCAAATTTCTTATAGAATATTTAGTTTTACATTTGTGTAACCTTTCGTATTATAACACACACACACACACACACACACACACACACACACACACACACACACACACACACATATATATATATATATATATATATATATATATATAAATAAAATGTAAAACTACAGAGTACAAATATGTATATAATGGTCTCGCTTGCGTGCAATGCCTGCCAAATGTGACCCTCACATCCATATAATAAGTGAGGAACGCAGGCAAATGTAATAAATATAACTAAAAAAATGTTGCAAGATTTTGTAGAAATAAATGCCTGAAAGCATTGCGGGGTTTAATCATGGTTTCTTGCCATATTTTCGGCGATTCCCCTCGGTCAAAATGGCGGACGAAACGGCCTTCAATTTGCCGCGATCTTCCTCCAATGTTTACCTCATTCGAAATACGGTCGTGGAAGGCCACATCTCGTCGCCAATGTTCGTTAATGAGATGAAAAAGAAAATGCAACACACCAAAATATCCTCTATTTGCATCCAATAAAAGTAAGATGGGCAATGACTTATATATATATATATATATATATATATATTATAGGCAAATAACATTTGAAATAAAATTTAACGTTCATAATTGGAGAATCTGCATTCTAAATGGTTATTAGACGCTTGTTTATGTATTTGAAACGTTTACTCGACATCTTATAATGAACTTGGCCTTCTGAAATGAGTAATAGCGATTTTTAAATATTTACTAGGTGTTTCAAATATCTGGAAACGTTTTTCTGGAAATGTTTCAGATATATAAAGACGTAAAAATTAAACAATTATTATATTTGTGCATTTATTCATTTATTCCATCTTCGAAGTGGTTCTCGTACGTTTATTAATTTTATTTATTGGTGCCAGGCACTGACTTATTGGTGCCAGGCCTTGACTTTATTGAGTCTAGCCTTAGAACTAGGCCTCTTGATATACGGTAGGCCGACCCTAGGTTCAATCTCTAAGTTAGACAGTTTATACTTGAGAAAAGACACTAATAAATTAGAAAGAGTTCGGGTTAGTGCAACTAAAATGAATCCAGAACTGAGAAGTAAAATACTTGAGGAAAAGTGAACTGAACTAGATATGTATTCATTTACGTGACCGGACAGCTCATACCAGGACAACACATACCCGGACAACTTATACCGGACAACTCAGACCCGGACAACTCATACCTAGGACAACTCATACCTAAGACAACTCATACTCTCTTCATCAATTACCACCCCAATGTTGATCTTTTCATTATATCCACCCGAAAGTTTAAACTCTGCAAATTAACCAAAATAAGATAAGAAAACAATACCAACAAATTTATTATTTATTGCAAACATATAATAAATAGAGAACCATTATTTACATAGGATAAAATTTGAATGCCCGGTTAGGTCAACTGTACCCCCTTGACGATTGGTTAGGTTTAGTCGTGATATTTTCGTTAGTTTTAACGAAAATATCACGACTAAAACCTGACCAATCGTCAAGGGCGTACAGTTGACCTAACTGGGCATTCACTGAACCCAACCCGGTATTCAGTTGACCTAACCGGGCATTCAATGAACCTAACTGGGCATATATATATATATATATATATATATAACTTGCATGAATTTTAAATGTTTAAATTTAATTTTTAATTTTACAAAATAAATGTTTCCATTAATTTTAAAAATAAATGTTTTCATTAATAACTTGCATGAATTCTAAAAGTTTAAATTTAATTTTTAATTTTACAAAATAAATGTTTTCATTAATTTTCATTTTTTTTTCTGGTCCTAGGTATGAGTTGTCCTAGGTATGAGTTGTCCTAGGTATGAGTTGTCTGGGTATAAGTTGTCCTGGTATGAGCTGTCCTTGTATGAACTGCCCTAGAACCATTCATTTAAAAAGCTTCCACTTATAGGAGAAACTAATTCCAGTATTTAAAAGTGATAAGTGACTTTGATAATATAAATTACAGAAAGTTATTTGATAGGGATAAATAGTCAATTACAAAGAAGAAATGGATATCAACTGAAAGTCAAAAGTTATTAAGAGTAAAGCTGTGAAACAATTCTTTTCATATAAATTTAAACATAAACTTTACACGTTCATGCATTAGACATTTCAACTGACTTACTGAAATGTCTTAACAAAATGTTTAATTACTGTGAAATGTCTAATACATTAAACATTTCAAAATTCACAAAATTGGGACAATGAAATGTCTAACGAAACGTCTACTTCTATTTAGAGTTTGGAATACGTTTGGATTTTAAAAGAGCTAAATTTCGTGACATAATGATTGGGGGTTGTTTAACCTCCTTCGCAACATCTACTAAGGTCATATGACGAAGGAGACCTACAGCTTTACGTGGGATCCGAAACACGGGTCACTACATAATCTGGACACGGAGGACGGTCTCCCATCCAATTACTACCCAGACCCAATGTCGCTTAACTTCGCTGATCAACGGGAAGCGGTGTTACGACATGGCTACGACATAGCCCAATTTCGTGACATGGAACTGCAACTTCAACACATAATTGGGATGAAGCTGTGGACATGGACTTCTTTTTAATAATTTTAAACTTTAGAATAGAGTAATATTCCATTACGTAAAAAGAGACTGGCGAGGTCTGTTAAACCTAAATGGTGGAATGCCGAAATTAAAAGTAGTTTAACGTTAAAAAGAAAAGCGTATTTCAAATTTAAAGAAACAAATAATTTGTCAGTTGAAAATGTTTACAAGCAATTGAGAAAGCGAAGCAATGAACTTATTAGAAAATGTAAACGCAACTATGAGCTATACTTAGTGAACCAAATTAAATCGACTCCGAAGAAATTCTATAATTATGTTAGAAATAAAAAAGTAGCTTCGCAGACTATTGGTTCACTCATTGGAGAAAACAAGGAAAAAATTTACGATGATTTAGAAATGACGCAAGTTTTAGGTAAATTCTTCTGTTCCTTGTTTACTAACGAAAATATGAACAATATTTCCATTCCCGTAATCATGCTCAGTGATGATCATTTAAAGCTTCACGATTTTACCATTAGTGAAAGTGAAATACTCTCGGTCGTAGGTAAAATTAATCCCCCCCAATAAAATTCCAAATCTAGATAAACTCTACCCAAGGGTACTTAAAGAAATGAACTGCGCAATAGTCTTCCTCTTAGTATATTTAATGAATCGTTACCACTCTGGAGAAATTCCGTTCGATTGGAAATTTGCAAACATTACGCCAATATTTAAAAAAAGGGACAAATCGCTTCCGGGGGAAATTCTCGTCCCATTAATCTAACTTCAGTAGTTACCTTCTGGAGACGATCCTTCGCTACAAAATAGTTAATCACTTAGAAATAAATAATTTTATCAAAGATTCTCAACACGGATTTCGAAGTAATCGTTCTTTGCCTTACAAATTTGCTCGACTTTTTTTATGATATCGTAAATATATATATGACGAGAGCAAAACAGCAGATGCTGTATATTTCGATTTTCAAAAGGTGTTTGGTAAAATGGTCCATAGAAGATTATTAGCTAAACTTCAGTCTCACGGAATTGATTGTAATATTCTCAAATGGACTGAAAATTGGCTTAGTGGACGTAAACAAAGAGTGGTCATTCATGGCAAAGCGTTTAACTGGAGAAATATAACTATCTGCGTGCCTCAAGGATCAGTTCTGGGACCAATTTTTTTACTGTATTATTGTTTATATCACTGGCACTAACATAGGAATTAAGAGTATAATTTCAAAATCTGCGGATGATACCAAACTAGCGGGACGAACAAAATCAGCGGCAGAACGTTTGCAGATTCAAAACGATATTAATAAGTTACTCGAGTTGGCAAAAATTTGGCAAATGAACTTTAATATAGATAAATGTAAAACGTTGCATATCGGTAGAAAGAATGTTAAAGAAATGTATTCCGTGCGCGACAAGACACTAACGAGTATTACGGAAGAGAAGGATTTAGGTATTATTGTTGCCGACACTCTTAAACCGCGTATGCAATGTATCGAAGCGGTTGGAAAAGCAAGTAGAACCTTAGGATTTATTGGTAGATCGTTTGAATTTAAGTCGGAGAAAACAATACTAACATTATATAATTCCTCAGTACGTCCCTACCTGGAATACTGCGTTCACTTCTGGTCCCCATATTTACGACGGAACATAGACAGAATGGAGAGAGTGCAGCGACGGGCTACTAAGAAGATTCTGAGACTTAGAAACAAATCATGAGCCGCCCGTTTAAAAACGTTAAATTTATTCTCACTTGTATAAAGGCGTATTTGAGGAGATTTAATCCAGATGTTTAAAATGATTAAAGGTTTAGATAATGTCGATGCCGTGAAATATTTCACCTTCAGAAATGGAAATAGAACTCGCCGCGGTAATAGTTTCAAATTAATGATTAAACATTTTAATTGTAATGAAGCTATAAACAGTTTTTGCTTCAATCGTATCGTTAATTTGTGGAATGGATTGCCAGCCAGAGTAGTTCAAAAGTAATTTAGTCGAGTCTTTTAAAAAAGAGACTAGATGCTTAGTTTGTTTAAACGCCCAGTAAGAAGCATTTGTTGGCGCATAAAAGTATTGAGGGTTTTCGCTCGGATTCTCTCCTCTTTTTACTTTTTAAAATTTTCACTTTATCTTAAATTCTTTCTTTCCTTTCAACTTCTCTTCTTTGATTCTTTGCTTTAAAACTCATTCGTCTTTAAATTTTCTTGCATCTTTAACCTTCGTTCTTAAATAGACAGCCTAGTAGGGACCAGCCGGTATCTTGCTGTTTGGTATACTTTGTATTCATATATATATATATTATATATGGGATGAATTTCACATTAAACACGTGAAATGAATCAATGATGCAAACCCACAAAGAAAAACTAAAAATGATTCCAAGGGTCTTTCGTATATTCAGCAGTGCATCTCGTCAGGAAATATATATATATATATATATATACAGTATAGAATCAGAGGGAGGAAAAACTGTGTGTGTGTGTAATGAAGGTTTAACTGGCCAGAGTTTGTGTTTCGTTTGTTATATCAAACTAACATTTATATATATATATATATATATATATATATATATATATATATATATGAGTGTATATAAAATGATTGGTAGCCACAAGTCAAGTAAGTACGGTATATATTAATAATAATAGTTATTACGGACATAAATCATTTAAAAAATAATATATTGCTCAATTTCTGATATTCATATATATATATACAGAGTGCGGCATAAGTCGGTTTACCGAGAATAATGGAATCACCTTGTGAAGAATAATATTTATCATTTACTACAGAAATTATTCAAAGTGTCTTCCATCACGTTCAATACATACGTTGCATCTCTGAACTACTGAACAACAAATAGGGCAGCACAGTTCTTTGTTATTATTCAACGTCTCGAACTCTTGGCGTATAAGTCATCGTGTGATCGAAGTCCCGAGGTTTCTGGCCGTAAACTCTATCTTTGATTATACCCAACATTGAATAATCACATCACAGTGATTATTCAATGTGAGGTATAATCAAAAGACTTTGATACGCCAAGAGTTCGAGACGTTGAATGATAACGAAGAGCTCTACTGCCCTATTTGTTGTTCAGTGATTCAAAGATGCAACGTATGTATTGAAAATGATGGAGAACACTTTGAATAATTTCTGTAGTAAATGATAAATATTATTCTTCACGAGGTGATTCCATTATTCTCGGTAAACCGACTTATGCCGCACCATATATATAGATTTTTATTCTCTTTTCATTAAAGATCACAATAACCAGACTAGAGGTCATAGTATGAAATTATTTAAGCCAAGATGTAGAACAAATTTAAGAAAACATAGTTTTACAAGTGTTGTGGGATATAGGGAGGCAGCATCTTGGGTTAGGGGATACTCTCTGTCCTTACACACCTCATTTAAAGAGATTCCTCTGCCGAGCGGTGCCTCCCATAGTACTGTGAGGTATTGAAAAACTCATGATCTTCACTTGCCCCACAAACACCTTTAAATGGGAGACCCCTAATGGGTGCACACACATTTCTACATTACTGTACAGTCTTTACAACCACACCTACACTTTTCCTCCTAAGTATATATATTGTAATGTATATGGTTGTAAATTGTGACTTGGTCCGCAATCGATATGGACCGTGACTTATTTTTTGTTGGCAAGGTACTGGTATTGATGGATACCGTAATGAAATTGACTGGATTCTTTGGATCTGATATATTTGCATGTCGGTTATAAATAGATATAGAGTGTAACATATTTGTGGATAGTAGTCTATTATGACTTGATCCTCTGGATCCAGAGATTCTATCTTTAGTTTTAAATTGATAATTAATTAGTTTTAAATTGATAATTATTTAGTTTTGTAAAAATTGGTTGTTGCCAATGTACAGGCAGTTTTTACATAGTGGAGCCACTCGATGGTCCGAAGTGGCCCCCTAGTGTGCCCACTATAAAAATTTCATATGTTCTATGTTCTTTGTGGTTCGGAACCCACGTAAAATTATAGGTCTCCTCCGCCACCACGGAGGACATGCACAATACACAATTACGAACAAAGTTAGGTAGACCAGCCATGAGTGGATCCTAGGGTCTTTGTTGGTCTGAAACATTATAACATTATAAATATATATATATATATATATATATATACACATGGGCTACGTTGTGGCCGATGTCGTAACACCGCTTCCCGGAGATCAGCGAAGTTAAGCGACATTGGGTCTGGTAGTGGTTGGATGGGAGACCGTCCTCTGCGCCCAGATTATGTAGCGACCCGTGGTTCGGATCCCACGTAAAGCTGTAGGTCCCCTCCGTCATATGACCTTAGATGTTGCGAAGGAGGTTAAACAACCCCAATTAAAAAAAAAAATATATATATATATATATACACACAGTTAGTTACGACTTAGTTAGTATTTATAATTTTGAAATTGGAGTTTATTTATATATGGGAACTTTAAACAGGAAACAATGATACGAAGCTTGATACGATCAGATATATATATATATATATATATAAATACGTTTCCTCAATATATGGAATCTCGGTCACACTCAGAAGCCTAAAGACAGATCCTGTTTAAAAGTAACAGCCATAAAGTATTTAAGCTAGCAAATACACAAAAGAAAAAGTTATACATGAATAACACATTTAACACTACACATTTAACACATTTTAATATGTTTTTCACTTCATTTGAACGTGCATTATGCAGTAACATTACCCTAGAAGGTGTGTTTACTCGTAGAAAGGAACGTGAATAAATGCGTACTTTGAATGAGTCAACGCGTCATATTTTTTAATTCAGGTTATACGACGCGTTAGTTAACGATTTAAAACGTCATATAAGCTTGGAATGTAATTAGCAATTATGCTCGAGTACAGAGGAAGCATATATCACTGCGGGAGTCCGGTTGTAAATTTCAAAATTAAATTATTAACAGTCTAAAACGTGTCCCAAGTGACATCAACTTTCTGATACTTGCGAAATTTAATGCTTTGACCGATTTGCCACTTGCAAAATGCGTGCACACACACACACACATACACACACACATACACGAAATGTATATACATATGTTGTTGCTGTTGTTGTTGTTGTCGTTGTTGTCGTTGTTTTGTGTGTTTGTAGACGAAATCATTAGAATAATTTATTTATTCATGGTCTAATAAATAGTCGTAATTTATCCCACGCTGAAAGTGTGCGCATGTATTACAGTGTTTGTCTATTTCTGTATGTACGAGTACGTATATGCATCTGGCTATCTATCTATCTGTCTGTCTGTCTGTCTCATACTTTACATTTACAACATTATAAAATGTTGTGTATATATGTTTGTATTAACTCTAATGTAACGTGACTATACATCACCAAGTACATAAATAGGATCTTATGCTCTTCGTTGTAATTAAAATACAAAGAAACAGAAGCAATAATCACGTGTAACTATATGTATATAGTATATATATATATATATATATATATATATATATATATATATATATATATATATATATATATATATATATATATATATGTGTCATAGTGTCATTATGAAAGAAAAAGTTGCGCTAATTCTGTTGAATTTGTTTTTAAAAATCGATTTGGTTTTATGTTTACATTTGTATATTTATATTTGTAAGATTTAGTAGTTGTCACGTCGTTTCAGTTAGAGGAGACAGAATACTGAGTTAAACTGATCAAATTTAAAGAGAAGTCTTTTTCTGTATCTCTCAACTCAAATTATTCAGCGAATGGCGATGTTATTTTAGTACCCGCTCCGAAACATTGCTATCATTGCGAGGCCAGCGTCCTTAGCTCAGTGGATAAACCGTTTCCCTAAAAGCGAAGTGAAAACGATGAGGAAGGTCTGAGGTTCGAATTCCGATAATGTTGGCAATACTAATAATAATATACGAGAGACAGAGTAATGAGCCGCATTATTTGGCCTGAGCGCTGTGCCAGTTTTTTGCCCTCTTGACTGATTATATCATTATCACTGAATGCATGCATACTATTTGAATAAACTATCTATGTCTGTCTATTGACACCCTTGTTTTATAGTATAAAAGCTGATGTTTGAGCCATTTCCCTCATGTTTATTACCCTGTTAACGGTATCTTCTATATACACCTATAAAAAAGGGGGGTTTCCCGCTACTATAGTGTTTGCCTAACAATGTTTCAAAATATAAAATTAACTTTAGTGTATTGTTTTGACGTAACTATGGCTGTAATTTTCACATGTAAATACAAATATTATACGTTTTCGAGTTTTAGGTGTTAATTGTTTTATATTATATATATAAACAATTGACGCCTAAAACGCTAAGATGTTACATAATATTTGTATTTACATATCAAAATTACAGCCTTGTTTACATCAAACTAATATACTAAAGTTAATCTTTTAGGTGTCAACTGTTTATATATATATAGGGTATATATATATATATATATATATATATATATATATAAACTAGCAAGTTTAATAACCTTTGAATATAATTTGTAAATATAATTTGAAATCATTGGCTGCTCCATTCAGTTAAATACACAGAAGTTAACAAATTCACTCGTAAAATATAGTCCTGTTCATTTAAAGCGTTCACCTGTAAGAAATGGTTGTCCTATTATTAACATAAATTAAATAATATTTGATTAAAAACACATAAATTTAACCACAACTGTTATTTCATTTAAACTCTATATATATTAATACATATATATATATATAATATATTATAACTGAACACTGCAGGCCACTTATTTAATGTTTTTTTTTCATTAGTTTAACTCTTAAAGCTTTTACTATATAATAAGAAGCGAAGATGAGCGGTGTTATTGCCTTGGTTGGGGTCCAACAAAGGCAAGATTGCATGATGTTAATGTCCGTCTGTGTAGGCGCACCGACTCTGTATATAATAGTCTCCATTTTGTATATGAGAGATTCCGCTGCTCAATGTAGGGAAGTTAGGAATAGCAATAAATGATACGCAATGAAATACCTTTTACGAAATGATTATCCTTCGTGCTGCATTTTAACGACTTCTTATATTGAATGATTTTAAGAGGATTCTATATAGCACGCAATTATATTCTGCCTACTTATATGTCATGAGTTATTATTTGTTTGTGTGTGTGTGTGTGTGTTGTGTGTGTGTTGTGTGTGTTGTGTGTTGTGTGTGTGTGTGTGTGTGTGTGTGACATGATTGTTTGTTATTATATAATAAATAAGTCACAGAATACAGAGTTAAAATCTAAAATTTGGACAATTTTTTTAATACAATTATTAAGTTTTTCTTTTTCGGTATTAAATTTGTATCGAGTCAGTATTTTTTTCTGTATTAATTGTGTATCATTCTATAAATTAACTTCGATCTATTTATTGGTTAAAAGCCAATAAATAAATTCTGTGAATACAAACATTGATGAGCATTTTCTTTAATTGAATAAGCTCGAATATGAAAATGTTGAGTTCAAATATTCATGTTAACCCTTTTATTAATCCTATTATTATTATTATTATTATTATTATTATTATTATTATTGTTATTATTATCATTATTATTATTAATTTCAGCACATTAAATATGCAGTCGATGTGAAACCAACATGAAAATTTTGAAACATTTTTCAAATTTTTTTTTGTAACTTGAAAATTAAAATCACTTTATTTTGTATTGTTTAGTAATTGTAATGAATTTATATTTTAAATACGATAATGACAATGATAATTATAATGACAATGATAATGATAATTAAAAGCTTTATTGGTAGGATATAAATCCCATAAAATAGTACAATATTGTTAAAGGTAATAAACGATAAGATAAAGCAAACAATAATAAATTTAAAAAGTTAAAAATTATGATTAAAAGATAAATAAAAATAAAATACGGACTCAAACGAGTAATAAGAAAAACTATCCTTTTAATACTACAAAAAGGAAGAAATGGAAATAATAATAAAAAGTGCAAGTAGTGACAATAATATATATATATATATATATATAATATATATATATATATATATATATATATACACGGTGAACCAAAAGTAGGTGGACAGTTGGTTGAATACGGTTTGTGTTATATTATATTATAACTATGGTGTTCATTATAACTATGGTGGTTTGTGTTTATTATATTAAATATGATTATAACTAAATTTATTTAAATTTTTTTGTATTATAGTATACAAAAAATTAAATATGTATTCTCAAAATAAACGTTATCATTACTGTCCACCTACATTTGGTTCACCCTTATATATATATAATATAATATATATGATAATGATAATGTTTATTGGCAGGAGACAGATCCCATAAAATAAAAAGGTACACTATCCATCAAAATAACGATACAACTAATTATTAAACAATAAATTTAAAAAGAAAAACAATAAAAAAGGACTAAGGTAATAAAGAAATAATAATAATACACGAACGAGAAATAATAAAATTAGTAATAATAGTTTCATAAAACTCAAAAATACATGTAATGGAATGGTTAATGCAGGAATTAAGTGGAGCTATAGACAAACATTTTCATACCAAAGAATCCACAGTCCAGAAGATATAGAGCAGGACT
>JAJOZX010000571.1:1132500-1142500 GCA_023014485.1 Bathynomus jamesi | reverse complement strand
ATGAGTGATAGATACGAATGGATATCCTGTTTACACACACACACACACACACACATATATATATAACTGAAGTTTTTTTGAGTATTTATATTCAATTATAATCTCAAAGCAATTTAGTTCTCATTTTCTCATGCAAATGAACCCCTACAAATAATAAAATCTATAGAGAAACACACTTGTGGTTCCTGATAATAATTATCACGGCAAATTATAAGTACTTTAATACACCTGCCTCAGCCATATTGTACATATATATACTGTATATATGGATAAATTAAAATCAAAATGTATAGAGAGCTAAAATGTTCATTTCCTTAGACGTGAAAACTATTATACTCTATATCCACTTAGCCACTTATTAGAAGAGAATATGCGGTTTACCGCAGACGAACCAGGTGTAAACGCTCAAACTCGATAATTAATATGAAAATGCTGTTGCTACTTTTATCTATTGAAATTTGCAACCATTTTCAAAGTAAAAATCTGTTATCAACTTCACAATCTGTCGGCAAGGTGAGAGTACATACGTATATGAATTTTTCTCCCAAGTGTTGTGTGTGATGTTCTCTGAAAGAATGTCACCCGGCCGTGTATTTCTGAAACATTATATTTTTTGTTTCAGGAATATATTGCAACAATGATGAGGTTCCGTCAAATAAAGTAAATATAATTTTTTTGCTAATAATTTGACGTGTGTATATATATATATATTATTGAGAACATACAGCAGCAAGAATATATATTTGTATCATTAAATAATATCTGTTCAACTAAATTGACTATAAAACGGGGTACCTCAAGGCTCAGTCCTAGTCCCCTGCTCTTTTTATTGTATAGAAATGACCTCCCGCGTCCTTCCGATAGTCCTAATTTCATAATGTTTGCGGACATTAGGGCCTACAACTGTCCTTTTATTGTAAAGATGTCACTGCAGCGAAGGTTATATTTGAAACAGAATTTACCAAAGTTATGAATTAGCTGACCTCAAATAAACTCTTTCTAAATTCAAATAAAACAAATGTTATGATTTTTATTAACAAAAGAAGTGTATATCATGACAACCTGACTGTTGGAGAACTCGTTATAAAAGACTGTAATATAATGAAATTTTTAGGGGTCATACTAGATAAGAATTTGCAGTGGAAGGGCCATATCAATAATGTATCTAAAAAGATTTCTGGGAGTGTTGATATAATGCCTAAACTTTGATTTATAGTTCCTAAACAGGTTTTATTAACTATATATCATACTTTTGTTCTTCCTTATATGATGTACTGCAATCTTGCATTGGGGAATACCGCTGATAACGTATTAGACAGTATTTTTGTTGTTCAAAAGCGATCAATAACGATATTATCTGATGCATATTTTCTTGATCATACGAATGCATTCTTTAAAGAGTTAAAATTATTAAAATAACAAAAAATAATCAAATTTACATATTTTATTTATAAATGTTACGAATAAAATCATTAACTTCAGATTGGATAAATAAATATTTTGTAACTCATCATGAGATTCACTCATACCAGACAAGGAATAGAAATAGGTCTGTTATCCCTTACCTTAGACTGTCTTAATAGGTCTGTTATCCCTCACCTTAGGGCTTAGACTGTCTTCAACTCAAAAATCACCTATTTTCGTAGCTTGAAATTATGGACTAATTTAACCAATAGATCTTCAAAACATTTCTAACGTAAGTACGTTTAAAGGCGACATGAAATCAATCTTAATAAAGGAATACTGAAATATTATATTGACTATTATACTATTAGTATTACTATTATACTATTTACTATTGTTATATTTACTATTACTTACCTAATGGTTGTATTTACTATTAACTGTAAATAGCGAAGATATCATAAGTATTACAGTGACCAAGATTTAATGTTTAATGTTAACAGAATTAATTTTTTATGTTAACTACAAGTTCGTTTGTGTGTCCTAAAAAATATTACCCTATTCATAACTCTAATCTTTTGTGTTATCTTATATGGAATCCTAATCATAACTCTAATCTTTGTCTTATCTTATATGGAATCCTAATCAAACTAATCTTTGTCTTATCTTATATTGAATCCTAATCGTAATTAATCCTATTAATATATTTCCTAACTACAACTACGAAGTTTGTTTTATGTAGTAATTAATAATAATATTTATACTACCAAATCGTAACTACTTACAAAATGAAATGCTTTTAGCTTAAAATTAATCGGAGAGCCCAGTAAAGCCAAATGTTTAAGGGCCAAACAAACTCTTCAGATAGAAATAAATAAATATGTTTTGTAAAAAATTAATGTAATATTGTAAATATTTATTTTTTACAAATACAGATTTTATCATTATTATTATTATTATTATTATTAGTTAAAAAATAGCTTGTCGATTTTATGTCACGTATGTATATATGTATGTATGTATGTATGTCACGTTATGTATGTCGTTACAGCCTGGGGTTACCTGAGCATGACTTTTTATATATAGTCTTAAATGCTGACTTGTGAAGATGTACAGAGGATCGACAAAAGTAAATAGACACCACGATAATTGTCCTCAAGAACAAATGGCAAGTTCATCAATGGAATGCCAGAAAGTGTGTCACATTTACATAAAGTAAAGGGGAAAGGAACACCATTTCTAAATGTACTCATTCAATAAATCTGTCATTTTTCTAGTGACGTTTATTATCAAAGGTGTCTATTTACTTTTGTCAACCCTCTGGAGGAAACCATTTTTTTTTTTATATGTAAAACCTAAATATATTTATTGCTTGTGTTAAAACAATAACATTTTGCTCTTACGAAAGCTCAATTGGTAACCTTGGTAGCTTTGTGGTTAAGATACTGGGCTGCGAAGCTGAATGTCGTGAGAGCGAGTCCCTCCCCTGCTTGGATTTCCTGGTTTCAGACTCGGATCATGGCTCGGATTCCACGTTAAGCTATAGGTCCAAGGTGGGACGACAAGCCTAACCTTCATCAGAATGAACAATTCGGACGGAAATGAAAACCAGGGTTGTACTAGAATTTTATATTAGTAGAAATTGTTACTTTAAATGTAATTCATCAAATATTTGTTCAAAGAATGTATGAAAATACACTCAAAATAAAACCTTCAATTAGAACTTGTAACTTCTTTTTGAGGATGCATTCTAGAAGAAGTTTTTCCTTCTTTTGAGTATCAAAGCTTCTTGTCAGATGATATAATAACTTCTTTTAATGATACATAACTTCTTTAGAGAGAAGAAATGGTCATCAAAACTTCTTTTTGAGTGATTTGAGACAAGAGAAGGTAATATTTCTATGTACAGAAGGTTCCAAGACTGCCTTGTTTTCTATGTAGGTATAAAACCCGTATATTAATTTATGTATACAAAAAGAAGGAAATCTGCGCTTGTATTAAAAATTGTACATCCATCTTTGATTAATTGCATTCACTATAATTATGCAATGACGCTATTTTAATTTTTCTTAACTTTATCCCATTAAACGTTTGTCATGAAGGAGGTTTGCGGAGCTTTAGAATTTCGGTATCATGGTACTTTCTTCATTATATAAAAACAACGAAATACCATCGTTCACTTTACTGTTTAGGCTTTCATTTACGTATTTCGTTAAGTTTTATATAGCGTTTTCGTTCAATGTTTACGTCCTGCGCCGTTTACAAATATATCGTGAACGGATACAGTAAGAAATTAAAAATAAAAAAATATTGCTGAAATACTGTATATTAAAGTATGATCTTGTCAGTAAAGTAACATTCAACCGGTTATAATAACCATTAAGAGTGCCATAAACTGGCACAGAGCTCAGGCCAATTAATGCGGGCCGTTGCTTTAATTATTGTATTATTATTATTATTATTATTATTATTATTATTATTATTATTATCATCAGGATTCAAACCCCCGACCTAAATGTTTTCACTTCGCTTATAGAAAAACGGTGTTACTCACTGAGTTACGGACGCTATATAGCTTTAACGGGTTATGGTTGTATAACCTCTCGGCAAAAGAAAAACATTTACATATAAGAAATACGGCGACTGTCGCGGAAAAACTTCCCGTCGTTATTCTGCACTCACGAGATCAGAATTCAGTTTAAAAATTAACCAATGAAGGACACGTTTCGTTTATTTCACTTACGGTTATTTAATGGTAACGTCAATAAAGTTATTTCATATTTCTTTCTGAGGTGAACTGTTGACTACAAAATTAGTCTATTACTAAATGTTACGCATTTGTTACGGTTGGAGATCCGATCTTACAGTTGAAAATTCTGTCGCTGAATATAAGATTTTGTAAAGGCACCACGATCACCATGATTACACTGGCCAACAAAATGAAACTTTTTTTTCTCATCACAAACATGATCACACTTTTCTTAATGCATGTTTCGCGCTGATTCCGAATCTGGTTTTATTGTCTTTCTAGCACGTATAGTTATATAGATACACTGGTTTTGATATTTTTAAGTTTTTGATATTGCTATAAGAAAATTTATGGATGTATAGATCACACTTAGAATGCTAAACAACAAATACATCATATACCTTATTCAATGTACTTATAGATAAAGAATATATACATTATTTTATTAAAAGCGCTGTGAGTGTGATTTCCTTTTGTAAATTTGGCCTGGATTGTCAGGATACAGCATCCAACAATGGTCCGCCATCATGCTTTCATTCCAATATCCTTGGTAGCGCTTCTCCATCATCTGAATATCTTGATGGAAGCGCTCTCCTTGCTCGTCACTCACTGCACCAAGGTTTTCAGGAAAGAAATCTAAGTGGGAATGCAGGAAGTGAATTTTTAACGACATTCGACACTCCATTTCTTTGAAGGCATCAAGGAGGTTCTTGACTCCATCCTTATACGCAGGTGACTTGTTGCTTCCAAGAAAGTTTTCACATATCCATTTGAACGCCAGCCAAGCCTTCAATTCCAGCGGACTTAGGACTTTTTCAAATTCAGTGTCATTCAAAACCTCCCTTATTTGTGGCCCAACAAAAATTCCTTCCTTCAATTTTGCTGCAGTAACCTTCGGAAATTTCCTTGAAAGGTATTGGAACCCTTCAGAATTGACTTTACCCATTGCTTTAACAAAATTCTTTATTAAACCAAGTTTAATGTGAAGAGGTGGCAGATAGATCTTTTGGGGATCCACTAAAGGGACAGACTGGACATTGCTTATCCCTGGGACATATGTATACCTAAGTGGCCAGTCACTTTTGGTGTAATGTTCTATAGTGTCGCGACTGTCCCACAGGCAAAGGAAACAACAAAATTTTGTGAATCCTGACTGCATACCCATAAGCATTCCTATAACTTTTAGATCTCCACAAACATTCCATTGATGACTGTCGTATTTGATTGCCTTAAGTAGTATATCCATATTGTCATATGTCTCTTTTAGATGGACGGAATGGGCAATGGGGATGGATGGCATTATATTACCATTATGCAAAAGAACTGCTTTCAGGCTTCTCTGCGACGAATCAATAAAGAGGCGCCACTCAGATGCCACATATGTCTGAGATATGGCTGTAAATAGTCCATTGATGTCATGGCAATAACAGAGAGGACCGTCTACTGAAAAGAATGCTGTTAATTCAAAATTCCGCTTTCGGTAGTAACTAATACGAACATTGTTCTCAAGTAAATTGTTCTCCTTTAGTCTTGAGGCGAGAAGCTCTGATTTCTCTTTAGACAGCGATAAGTCTCTAACAAGATCATTCAACTGTCCTTGGGTTAACTTTTTAGGCTCTAAATATCTACCTTCAAAAGTGTACTCTGGTTCTGTAGATGGTCCGGAAACGCCAGTTGCAGCTTCATCACTTTCCATGTCATCTATGATAGAATCTAGCCTATCACTTGGGGGAATTGGAATGGGCAATGTTTCATCATGTTTTACTGGTCTACGTGCTGAATCCAAGTTTGGATATACAATCTGGTGTTTGTTCTTGGCAGAAAACCCCATTAAGTTCACACTACAAAAATAACAGTCTTCATGATGATCTCTCGGCTCCCTCCATATCATGGGTATGGCAAATGGCATTGAAGCTTTCTTTTTGTTAAGCCAATCACGTAATCCATTTGAACAGCCAGAACAGATTTGATGTGGCGCCCATGGTTTATCTTGGTCACCTAGATGGCAACCAAAGTATAGCTTGTATATTTTCTTAATGTCGGTTGTAATACTTCGTCGCTGTGTTTAGTTGTCAACTGGCCGCATACGAAACAGAACTTGTCGGGGTCATTCTTACATTGTCGAGGCATGTTGACTGACCTGAGCAAACTATAAATTCAAAAAAAATGCACACCAACTTGACACAACAAGTTCTTGGACTGGACTGATCTTTTGACACACAAAGCACGGCGTTGTTGCCTGAATCACAATGCTGCTAGACGTAAAAGCTCACACCTGAAATACATAAGATGTATAATTAAGATAATTGAAATAAATAAGATGAATAAACTAAAAAAAAACAATAAAATACACAATCAAATGTTGAAATATTAGTATTTTGCCTATTTAAAATGGTTAAATCTGTGTAGTTATATATATGCCTTCATCTTGAAAACTATACGTGCTAGAAAAAATCTGAATGCAGTTTTGGAATCAGCGTGAAACATGCTATCCAGCCACCACAAATGTTTCTCTGATGAAAAATCTTTGTTGACCAGTGTTATTGTAACGTCACTATACAAATCATAAAAACAAAACGCGTTTTCAAAACGACTTCCGGTTAAATAAGTTTGTATCTATTTCTCTTTTCAGTCCATTGTTAAGTTTTTCATTGCAGACGACCTCTTCTAGTTTATAGAAATCATTGTTCAAAATTGAAAGTGACACAAACTTGGCATTATTCATCCTTAATGAATGGTAGTCAATTTATATTCATTTCATCCCACTTAACGTCACGAGACCACTGTCCAACAAAGGGTTAAAAAAAAATTCTGTCAACATTTTTTTTCTTTGTCAATTATTAATTTTGTTTCGTCAAGAAGAGTATTTAAAGGAGGTTGGAGGTTGGCATAATGCAAAAGGAATAAGGCCACGCATAATAGCATAATTTTTTAATGTTTGTTTTATGTAGAAACTATTCTTTACTGCCAGTTAATATATATATATATATATATATATATATATATATATATATATAATATATATGTTGTTTTTTTTACCACTGTAATTATTCTTTCGTTAAATTAGTTCCAAACGTATTAGGCGGATAAAGTTCCTCCGAACCGGACAGAGTTAATCACACACAATTAAAAAAATGGGTTTCTAGCGAACCGGATTAAGAGAGAAACCATCTTGTCATAACGTCATCAGTAGAATTCTGAGCACCTATTTTCTCTAACACATTCGACACTTTTAGAGTTCGAAGTCTTTGGGGTTAAGACACTGCCGCGGAAAATGGTTGGAAAACAGTCTCTCGAAAAAGTATCATTTATACAGATAACTTCAGTGCCAATTGTGTGCCAAATACTAAATGAAAAATTACACTGCCAAGGATAAAATGTTTATTTCAATCGTTCCTAAATTAACCAGTTCCATCGTTTCTTGACATCAAGTTATAGTGACAGTGTTACTGGGACAGTATTATAATAAACAAACATCATTATCTCTCACACCTTTCTTCCTGCTACCTTGTTGGTAACCCCTCCCCTCCAAAATGTTATATATATATATATATTATAACATTTGTGGAAGGGGTTACCAACATTTTATATATATATATATATATATATATATATACAGGGCGTCCCAAAAAAATGTATACACACTTTAACAGCTGATAGCTCAATTGATGTTTCTTTCTTTCCAAGTTAAACCATTAGAATTAATAATGGCAGTCAGACTAAGCTTTGAACAAAGGAAATTCATTCTAAAATGCTACTGGAAGTGTGAAAACGCAGTTGAAGTGCAAAGACAGTTTAGGAGGGAGTTTCAAACAGATCCACCAACGCGACTTACCATCACTCGAATTAGAGATAAGTTTGAAGCAGATGGAACTGTTCAGAATGTCCACAAGAAGCGTTCCGGAAGACCACGGACATCGACAAGCCCCACAAAGCAAGAAAGAGTACTGGAAAACGTATCACCAAAGTCCAAGAAAATCTGTGCGGCAAGCGAGTCGTGAGGTAGGAATTTCAGAATCGTCTGTCCAACGCATTTTGAAGCGCTGTCAATGGAAAAGTTACATTCCAAGATTAGTCCATGCTATTAATGAAGATGATGATCCGGACCGAAGAGTGGAGTATGCGAGTGGTACTTGGCACGATGTGGATGTGGATTGGACGAAGGGGTTTCGTAGAATACCCTCCGCGTTCACCAGACCTCACACCACTAGACTTTTTTTTATGGGGATACTTAAAAGACAAAGTCTACGCTATAAAACCTGCAACAGTCGCTGAATTGAGAGCAGCCATTGAACGAGAATGCACACAAATACCAAACGAAATGTTTCGTGATGTTTGCGATTCCATTGCTTCGCGTTATCAGCAGTGCCTGGACCAGAACGGACGTCAGTTTGAAAACAGGCGTTGACAAAACAATTAAATAATGTCTGTAGATTCTATTACATTTTGAAAATGAAATGTATTTTAATAAACACTGCCTTTATAAGTATTTAAAGTGTGTATACATTTTTTTGGGACGCCCTGTATATATATATATATATATATATATATATATATATATATATATATGTGTGTGTGTGAGTGTCGTATAAATATGTATGTACTGTATACTGTATCCAAACAAGCTCAGTGCATCTATTAATAAACAAATTCAAAAATGAAATGGGAAAAAGAATTAAAGAACAGATAAGAGGCTTTTACATAAACAAAATCCACCTAAATTATGAATATTTATATAGTTTTCGATTCATACCTTTATCCTTCCACTTTTCAAATGTTCTTCCTTTTATTTATATCATAACGCGACATATTATATATTATTATATATTTTTTTTTTTAATATATTATTTTCAAATTATTTCGAAAGAGCCATTCACAATTCTCACACTGATTATATTTTCTATATACATTTGTATAATTTCAGTGTTTTAGTCTGGATTATGGAGTATATAGCCCCTCTCTCTCTCTTTCTCGTCCGGTACGAGTGGTCCCGGAGGCATACCAGGCTAGAAAATTTTCAGAGCTACCTACGTAGTGTTTCTCTCGACCATACAAACTGTATGTATCGCTGGTATACCCGAGTTAAGTTAGTAATTCGCAAGAAGCAACATTGGTGCTGCTACTCATTTGTTTCAGAACACACACACATATATAATATATATATATATATATATATATATATATCTATTATATATATATATATATATATATATATTATACACACACAGAACATTAAAATTCTAAATAAATTTAAAAAATTTTCGCTAAAAAATTATTTGAAAATAACCTTAATTTATTTTTTTTAAAATAAAATAAAATAATTTCTTATTCTTGGATAAAATTTGCGATAATAAAATAAAGTAGGAATGGATATACCTCAACGGTTTATTACGAGGTACCAGACTATCAGATGGGACTACCGGATTACTGGGAGCTATTTCACAAAGTGTCGGACTACCAAGTTCTAGACTACCGATATGCCGGACTAGAAAGAGGCCAGTGTATATATATATATATATATATATGGAAGTCGTATCCTTGCTGTTTGAGGCCATGAAAATAAGGGACACCAAATTAATTGTTATAAATTCTTTAATTTTATTCCCAGTTATCCCCAAATTTGGGTGGGGGATGATAACCCTCCCCCCTCACAAAATCATGCAAATGAAAATAGCATTTCATTTCAAAATTTTTAAATATGTATGTAGGGGTTGGAGGGGAGCATTTACGTTCATTTTAAACGTCTTTTATTAATTCATTTACAAGTTCGTTTGTAAATTTACTTTAAATTTCTCTAATATTTTTACTTGATTTTTTTTTTTTTTTTTTTATTTATTCAAGAACCTC
>JAJOZX010000571.1:1080000-1125000 GCA_023014485.1 Bathynomus jamesi | reverse complement strand
CTGTATTTTGATCGATGTATTAATAAAAGTTTAAGGAAAGTAAACCATAAAATTATTTCAGAAGTAATAAATTTATTAGATACAGGGTGTTTAAAAAGAAACACAACCGATTTGAGAATGCATATAGCATTGTAACCTAATCCACTTCTTTTCCACTTTGGATTGCGTTTCTTTTTGAACACCCTGTATAACCATAAAATGAGTAAACTTAGCTAAAATGCAACACATAATAGACAAACTTTGAAATTGATGCTGAGGAAATGTTTAAGTACTGATGATTAATATGCTGGATGATTTCCTCTCGATTGAATAACTTTAATCGACCGATTGGGATTTTTTTTTCTATCAGTTTCTTACACTTTCCAGGAGAGATTTTGGTCCATTCTTCTTGACAAAATTCGCCGAGTTGATTGAGGGTAGTTGGTTTCCATACATGGACAGCTCTCTTGATATCAAACCACAAACGCTCAACCAATTGAGATCTGGTGACTGGCCTAACTACTCCAAAAGCTTCCATTTCTTTTTCTTCAGCCGTGCCTTGGTAGATTAGCTCGTGTTTCGGATCATTGTCTTGCCGCAGAATGAAATTGCGACCCATTGGGGAACTGATGAACTGAAGGCATGACATTTTCTTCCAAGATTTCTTGATATTTGGTGGAATTTATGTCTCCGTTGATTTCCATCAATTTACTACGCACATAAGCACTGAAACAACCCACAAAAGAATACTGCCACCACCATGCTTTACTGTGGGTTTGGTGTTTTTGCTTCAGGTGCTTTACCAGACTCCTTCCAAAGAGCTTAACGTTTGTCTCATCAGTCCACAGTTCACATTTTTCCAGTAGTCAATCCCATGATTTCGGTAGTCGTTGTCAAACTTTAAACGAGCATCCTTGTGAGCTTTCTTCAGCAGTGGTTTTCTCCTTTCAACTCATGCAAAGAGCCCATTCTCGTTTAGTGTCGTGTGTACAGTGGAGGGATGAACATCGATCCCAATTTGGCTCAAAGAATGCTTTAGATCCATAGAATTCAACTGAAGCTTAGTACTAGCCTCCTTGATGATTTTACGAACAGCATGATTAGGAATCATTTGTGGTTGTCAACTACGAGGGCGCGACTTGGTGATTCCAAGGCGCTTCCACTTATGAATGACGTTTGAAACTGTGGTAAAAGGCACAGCAAGGTGTTCACCAATCTTCCTAACAGGTTTTCCATCACTATACAAAGCAATAATTCTATCTTTAAGATCCTGGGATAGCTCTTTGCCTTTGCTCATGGACTGATGATCAAACCGTATTCAGCACCCATGTTTTACATGTATACTCTAACGAACGTGAACTACCGAAAAAGGTTATTCAAGCATTTTCTAGAAGTCAAAGGTGCTTCTATTGTCAAATTTTCTAAAATGTTCCGCTGCTTGACTACAATGGATTCTGATGTTATACTTAAATTTATACACACGTATTGATAGACAACGTAAGATATTGTTAATTATAACAAAAACTAATTTGATGTACAGTAACTTAGTTTGCAATATTCCACATTCATTAAATGAATAACAAACACATAGCTAACTTTCACAAGGATTTTAAATGAACAAACATTATAGTATAGTGCTGTACTTAAACGTTTCCAGCAGATATATATATATATATATATATATATATATAATATATATATAGTATATATAAGGAGTTACAAGGACAAGAGGAAGCCTCAAAGACCTTTCGGTCCGAGGAGGTTACTCTTATTAAACTAGTTTATTTTTTAACTATTTCAGCAGTGGTAGAAAACTGGATAGAAAAGCATAAGGCTCTCTCCCCACCCTCCGCTCCAAAGGTGGGTACGGAAAAAGGTTGAAGAAAATACCTTGACCCAGGAAAAGTAGCCAACGAAATTTTGCAGGAAAGAGGGGACTATATAAGCTAGCTCTATAATTACGCTATGCATACATAGAAATCATATACTGGACAGCAGCGTTGTATAAACTAACTCATAATGTATTTGTGCTGATCTTATATCAACTACTTGGTATCGTCATAAAAATCTCGAAAATATGCTTTTGATTTTATGCACAATATTTATAGCTCATTTATGGTGGTATTAGTCCAACAAAGACTCCATGCCCCACTCCAGGCTAGCTCCAAAAGGAGAGAGAAGTAAAGGTCAAACTCTCCATGTCTACACCCATGTACGCGCAAAGCCATCACGCCGGCAAAGTGAAGAAATGCTTCTACAGGAAAGGGGTTGAAACAGGAATTGCAAAAGAAATCAGATTTCCCACACCATGCCCTCACTCTACACGTGCATCCAGAGAGAAAGAAAAAAATCGTGAAGGCAAAAACGCAACTCTACCTCACCTAATCCATGTCATGCCATGCATTTTTTTTCCTTATGAAATTATGCATTTCTAAAAAATAGTTTCCTACTCTATTCTTAGACATATTAACAAAGCAGGCAAGTGTGTGAGCGTGTTTTCTGTAGTTGGATGTCTGTCATGTGTATGTGTCTGCCAACTCTTTGAATGCCACCAAGTTTCGACTTGGGTCTTCCACTGTGAAGGGTGTTTATGCGGCAAATGATAGATTGAGTCATTCATACTTCGCGGTGTTGTGTCACCACGAGAGTAGAGAAAATCTTTTTCCAGCGAAGAATATCAGTGAAAGGTCTCTGTATCTATCTCCGTGTACCTGTCCTTTATGGAGAATGAAAGTAGTTTGTGGGTGATCACCCGTTGTTACTACGGTGAATTCAAGAGTCTCCCACTTAGAAGTGTTTATGAGACAAGTGGTCAAACAATGAGTTGCTCGATGGTTGATCATGTTCTGTGGAGCACAATCAACCAGAGACGTCTCTCTAAAGTAGGGGAGGACTAAGTGTAGGAGTAAATGTTTAAACAAACTCCTGCAGGGTTAAGTTATAATACTATTCACAAAATACTTATTTAGTCGATTCTTAAATTAGATTATGTGTGAGAACAGTCTTAAACCCTGAGTGTATTCAGAATTTTGTCCAGCCAAATTTTAAACATCTTTACACTTTGCCTTGAAACAATCTCTGAGGGAAGTTGGTTCCAGATAGTGACAATTTTATAGAAGAAATTACCGCAGATAGAGCTACTAAATGTTTTAGTTCCAATTTAAAACCATTATATCTTGTCGGACTGGTATTAAATAAGAATAATTTCCTGTACTCTGCCCTGTCTAATCCATTGAGCATCTTGAAAATTTGTATAAGCTGACCGCACATCCTCCTGGTCTCTATGTTGGTGGTTTTGAAGTCTTATTCAAAAGATCATTTTTATGGCCCTTGCTTATACCCTTTCCTCCCTTTCTGTATCCTTCATAAGGGACAGAAACCAAAACTGCACACAATACTCGAACTGAGGTCTAACTAGTAAATTGTAAAGAAACATTACAATCTCCTTGTTTCTAAATTGGAACTGTCTTTTAATATAACCTAGTATTTTTAAGGCCCTCTTTTCGACTTCTGCACAGTGATTTGACGGTTTCAGATAATTACTGATAGAAACTCCTAAGACTTTATCTAGATCAGTCTCAGTCAAGTTCCTCCCCAAGAGAGAGTAATCGGTCTTCGGGTTCTTGTAACCTACTGTATGTGCATGTAACCTTACATTTGTCCAAGTTGAATGCCATCTGCCAAGTAACAGACCATTCGCCCAACCGATCAAAATAATTTTTAAGCGTTCTTACGTCCTCCTCATTACCTACACTAAGTATATACTATATATATATATACATAGAGAGAGAGAGAGAGAGAGAGAGAGAGAGAAAGCACTTCATACCTGCATAATATATATATATATATATATATATATATATATATATATATATATATATATATATATATATATATATGAACAACTTGTATAAGGAGAATATGTAGCTGAGAATAGTCTGTCCGTATAGACTACATAAACCTTAATGGCGGTCGCAGAAATTAAAATGCTCACTTCGCTGCCACTTTGTCAGGCTTGTAATTATATTTTTTGATCCTTCGAAATTACTTCCAAGAACTTCGAAATACATTTTCGTTGTGTGATAAACATTCGCATCGGAAATATGATTTTCAAATTGTTTATAGGTTACGTGAGCTTCGCATTTATTCGTTCAAAATCCTGTTGAGAGCTTTTCAATAATTTCGTGAAGCCTCATTTTACACACACACACACACACACACACACACACACACACACACACACATATATATATATATATTATAATATATACACAGGAACACTTAACAGTATATTCACATTAATGACAATATAATTGAAAAGAAACGATGTCTTTGTAAAATTACTGCGGGTACTCCATTTAGGGTCCAGAGAATCACTTCCCTCCCCTCCTTGAAGGTAGCAACATTTGGCACAAAACCCTTAACATAATTTTTGTAGGGAATCTCCTTTATATAAAGTAGAATTTATCACATCCTGAAAGAATAAATGTATTAAATTTTGATACATCTATAGGTAAGTAAACCACATAGAGAAACAAATGCCAGATGAGCCGGGAGTACCTGACTATGATGTGAAGTTCAGAGGTGCAAGAAACCAACTCACTACATTATCAGGCCAAATCAAGAGGAAGGGCAACAAGCCTAACCTCCGTGAAATGAGGAATCATCGCCCAAAACACCTGAAAGGTTGAAAGGTGTATATATATATATATATATATATATATATATATATATATATATATATATATATATATATATATATATATATATATACAATATTGTGTAAATTTTAACCTTTATTTCTGCATTGTACATGTATACTGTATTGTACAACTATTCGTATTATTTATTACTTTGGCTCATATTGTACTTAGAGTGAAATGTACAATTTCGAAAAAAAGTCCGCCTAAAAATAAAATTTCTTAAAATGCATAAAAAAAAATTACTGATTGGCAACACTATAATATTTTCTTTGCATGCTTATATTATTATTTTTGATGTCACAGCTAAAATTTTAAAACAAAACCCAGTCATGCATCATTACTGTGTGTGTATATATATATATATATATATATATATAAAACCTTGTGTATTTTAGAATGATAATACTGTATTCTTCCTTGTAAGATATCAAATGTATTAAAAAAACCAAAGAAATCCCAAATCTGGTCTATCTAAAGTATGATTAAATGATCAAAGCTTTCTTACGACTTTTTAGTGTTACGAAAAGAGTCGATTTCAAGGGGGGAAAAAAGTAAAAATTTTCGATAATCGTGTAAATAAGCCACTTTTACAAACGTGTTATTGATAATAAATAAAAATTAACCTTTTATTTATAGTGTCCTATAAATAATCCCTTTTGAGAGATAACGAATTTTCATTTGTTAATTAATATTATTTATATTTATATACAGGGTGATTCAAAAGACAGGTTACATAGGGAAATATTGTATTATGTAATGATACAGGGAAATAGTCACATCACATGTTCGATATGGCCATCGTTAACGGCAATGCACTTGTGCAGCCAGTTAGGAGTATCACATCAATGCGCTCCTCCTTCGATAACATCTCATAACTCATTTACCTGCAAAGAAACAGAAAAGCCCTATGTAACCTGACTTTTGAATCACCCTGTATATATATATATATATATAATATATATATATATATATATGCTTTTTAATGACGCTGCGAGCTGCTCGTAACCTTAATGGGTACACACATATGTATAGGGGGTCGATGCAACGTAAAATACAGTTCTGAGCATTTATTCCTTTCGCTATTTACTTAATCTATTAACATTTGTCTCATTAACATTAATAGACTGTGTGTGTATGTATATATATATATATATATATATATATATATGTTGTTGTTCTTGCCTAGCTCACAGCAAATCTACACAGTTAAAAATTAATATCCATATCGTTTATAAAATTTGTTAATTATATCGGTGTTCTTGTAAAAAAGCTACTTATAAAAACCTATTTTTAATTAAAGACAAATTTTCTAAACTTCTCCTTTATTTAGACTGATAATATGCGATCGGATTATATTCATGTAAGCGTCACTTCAAAACGTCATTTTAATATCAGCCTTTAATGTCAAATACTTTTCTTCTGATTATTTATCGACATGATTGATTGGTAATTAAAATGCTTAACGAAACGCCTCACGTAAATTTTAATCTCATATATATAGGGTGAACCAAATGTAGGTGGACAGTAAATGATAACGTTTATTTTGAGAATACATATTTAATTTTTTTGTATACTATAATACAAAATAAAATTTAAATAAATTTAGTTATAATATTTAATATAATAAAACACAAACACCATAGTTATAATGAACACCATAGTTATAATATAATATAACACAAACCGTATTCAACCTACTGTCCACCTACTTTTGGTTCACCGTTATATATATATATATATACAGGGCGTCCCAAAAAAATGTATACACACTTTAACAGCTGATAGCTCAATTGATGTTTCTTTCTTTCCAAGTTAAACCCATTAGAATTAATAATGGCAGTCAGACTAAGCTTTGAACAAAGGAAATTCATTCTAAAATGCTACTGGAAGTGTGAAAACGCAGTTGAAGTGCAAAGACAGTTTAGGAGGGAGTTTCAAACAGATCCACCAACGCGACTTACCATCACTCGAATTAGAGATAAGTTTGAAGCCGATGGAACTGTTCAGAATGTCCACAAGAAGCGTTCCGGAAGACCACGGACATCGACAAGCCCCACAAAGCAAGAAAGAGTACTGGAAACGTATCACCAAAGTCCAAGAAAATCTGTGCGGCAAGCGAGTCGTGAGGTAGGAATTTCAGAATCGTCTGTCCAACGCATTTTGAAGCGCTGTCAATGGAAAAGTTACATTCCAAGATTAGTCCATGCTATTAATGAAGATGATCCGGACCGAAGAGTAGAGTATTGCGAGTGGTACTTGGCACGATGTGGATGTGGATTGGACGAAGGGGTTTCGTAGAATACCCTCCGCGTTCACCAGACCTCACACCACTAGACTTTTTTTATGGGATACTTAAAAGACAAAGTCTACGCTATAAAACCTGCAACAGTCGCTGAATTGAGAGCAGCCATTGAACGAGAATGCACACAAATACCAAACGAAATGTTTCGTGATGTTTGCGATTCCATTGCTTCGCGTTATCAGCAGTGCCTGGACCAGAACGGACGTCAGTTTGAAAACAGGCGTTGACAAAACAATTAAATAATGTCTGTAGATTCTATTACACTTTGAAAATGAAATGTATTTTAATAAACACTGCCTTTATAATTATTTAAAGTGTGTATACATTTTTTTGGGACGCCCTGTATATATATATATATATATATATATATATATATATATATATATATATATATATATCCTGTGGTTCGGATCCCATGTAAAGCTGTAGGTCCCTTCCGTCATATGACCTTAAATGTTGCGAAGGAGGTTAAACAATCTCAATCAAATATACTGTATATATAGACTATATATATATATATATATATATATATATATTAGGGATGTAGCGCGTACCAAAATTCACCTAATACAGAATACCAAATATTCGGTGCAAAACTATTCGGTCGAATACCGAATACTAATTTCATTGGGGTTATTCGGCGTCAGTGTAAAAAAAATTGAATAGAATTATTGTTTAAAGCCCAATAAGAATACAAATGCAAAAGAGTTGATATTTTATAATTCCTCATTATCTTCCCCAAGGGGGGGGGCTATGGGAAAGGGTTACCTGCCGATTTTTTATGAAAAATAAATCTACTTGCCTAAAATTTCAATTATTAGGTTTTGTTTTCTCGGTACTTATTATTACAGTTTATTCATTTTTTTTTTTTGGGGGGGGGGGGGGGGGGAATGGGTATTGCTTAAAAGTATCACTATACCAAGTTGGATTTGTTTGTAATTATTCTTTCAAAATAAGAAAAATACATTTTTAGTTCCATTTCCTAAACAATGTTATTTACACTAATGATCAAATATTCGGTATTCGGTTAAAAACATTAAAACTATTCGGCCGAATACCGAATATCGAATATCCTCATTTTTTTATAGAATACCGAATACCGAATATGCGGTGTGTGTGTGTGTATATATATATATATACAGCGTGGCCCATAAGTTCCAATCGGTTATAATTAAAGCGAAAATACGAACAATCAAACAAAGTAAAAATTTTGTAATAAGTTTAGAAATATTTATTCATTATTTAAAACTTTTTAAATCCACTTGATGGATTTTCGCTTTAATTATAACCGATTGGGGCTTATGGATTACCCTGTATATATATATATATATAATTATATATATATATATATATATATATATATGTGTGTGTGTATATATGTGTGTATATATATATATATATATATATATATATATATATATAAAATGCGCCTCGGTAGTATAGTGGTTAGCGTCGCTGACTACCAATCCATCAGCCCCGGAATCGAGACCCGGTGACGGCAGGCGGTATGCATCAAAACCCACCTGTTCATCCATCCACACAATAAAAATTGGTTGGTAGATAAATGGGTACCCTGGGTAGCCTAGTGATTAAGTGGTTAAGACGCTGGGCTGATGGTGGGGCATGGTTCGGATTCCACGTTAAACTGTAAGACTAAGGTGGAATGAAAAGCTTGACCTTCGTCAAAAGGAACAATTCGGGCGGAAACAAAACCAAAGGTTATAATACAGAAGGTTGAGAAAAGGACAAAAGTAAATAGACACCTCCGGTTTTTCCATAGTTTTTTATTTGATAATAAAAGTCAATACATAATAACAGATTTATTGAATCAATTCAGAATTTATTCAGAATATTTATTTAGAATCTCCTCTTTGCATTTTATGTAAAGTTGACACACGTTCTGGCATTCCATTGTTCAGGTTTGCCATTTGTTCTTGAGGACAATCATCGTGGTGTCTATTTACTTTTGCCAACTCTCTCTCTCTCTCTCTCCTCTCTCTCTCTCTCTATATATATATATATATATATTATATATATAATATATATGGTGAAGGCCGCTTCTGGCAAGCTTCAATTTCAATTTAAGCAGAAAGCCACAGACAAGAAGGAAAGAAACATCCATCATGTTGGAGAGGGACTATATTTTGTACAATGCAACGTTTCAAGCACAAACTATGCTCATCTTCAGGCAAAAAAAAAAAATGCATGAATATGAGCATAGTTTGTGCTTGAAACGTTGCATTGTACAAAATATAGTCTCTCTCCAACATGATGGATATATATATATATATATATATATATATGTGTGTGTGTGTGTGTGTGTATAATCCCTTCTGAAATAAATTGTTTAAAATATATCTCATAAACATGCGTGGCTTTTATTTTTGTCGACAGATGGCGTTTGTGTTTGTCCATGTATGGTGGGTTTGTTTTACGGCCGAAATGCCCAAACTTCAAGATAAAAAAAATGTCTGTAAAACTGACTCTTTGGGTACTTTTTCGTTGAATCAGTCAAATGGTGAAGGACATTAATTTTAGTATGGAAGAGTGGACGCTCTTCCCCCAAAATGCTAAAGTGGTTTTTGGGGAGTGGGGGCCGGCCGGCGGGGTGGTGGGGTAGAATAGAGTTTGCCTGGACAAGGATAGCTTTCTCCAGATAGGGTATATAAATGCGCTATTCGCCCACGCAGCTTACGTAGAGAAAGTAGGGAAAGTTTGGTTCATGTTAACAAAGGTGTTCCGCAAAATTACATTTAATTAAAATAATCCTGTACCTTTTTCTTTGTATTAATGTTTTTTTAACTTTCATAGACGATTTTGAAAGTAAGGAAAGTTTATGATATAATTTTGTTTTTTTCTTTACCAACAACTTTCTTATTTCATTCAAATTGTCGAGACTTGAGCTGATTAATAATATAGAATATATAGAATATATAGAATAATATAGAATTAAAAGAATTATAATGTACCTTTTTTCCATCACCTTATCATCGGTTAAAGCTGATTAATTCCCGTTTGAGTGAAGGTGGTTTGCTTTAAGAAACAATTTCAATAGTATTTGTAAAGAATTTATGACAAAATCTCGCCAGTTAAGAGAAATTGAAGATTTCATTAACAAAAAGTAAAGTTATCTTGATCTTATTTTCCATCACATTACACGCATAGAGATGTACTCTTATACTTACGCATATTTTGCGGAGCTGATTTTATTCCTTTTATATTGTTTAATGAAAGTGTTAAACCATTTGGAGAGATTTTGTTTCTTTCTGAATTTATACAGGGTCCTGCCAGAATAAAATGAGCACTTTTGTAACAGAAATATATTCTATAATGGCGCACAATATATATTTGAGATGATAGAAAGAGTTGTTATTGAATAACGAGTAGTCCCGTGAAGGCCAGGTTCGCGTTCTGGCATAGAAATACATGCGAGTATAATGAGGTTTTGTATCATGACATGATCAAGATTTTGGAGAAGTTCAATTCAAGTGTTCATTTGAACTGCTACACGTGTGAAAGAGGTCTTCGTTCTCGTAGTTCATGATGAAGGTGCTACCGAACGTGTTCAATAGGGTTCATGAAAGGAATGAGAGAGGACCAAGGAAAAAACCTGCCGCCCTTTTTGTTTTTACATTACTTCGAGGTTTTAGAGGTGTGACATATTACGTAATCCTTCGCAAGCGTCTAAGAATTTAATTGCAAAACACTTTGTTGAAGTGAAGGAAGGAGTGGATTTTCAAGAATTTAGTAGAACTAAGATATCCATTATCTTTATTGTTATCTCGGAATGTTCAACTTACGTGCGTCCATTCCAGTGGCTTAATTAAACCGAATCTCGTTCGAGAACAGCATAGATCTCACCAAGATGCCATAGGTCTGTGTATCATGTTCTTATCTCGTACAATCTTTATTACTTTAAATTGGCGATTGTAAACAATGTTTTTCGTCCAGCCACACATTCACAGCCACACGCTCACAGTGAACGTGTGGCTTGGCGCAACCTTCTATATATAGAAATATTATCTTCTATTGTCTCAAATCACTCAAAAATGATCATTTCTTCTACCTAAAGAAGTTATGTATCATTAAAAGAAGTTATTATATCATCTGCAAAGAAGCTTTGATACCCAAAAGAAGGAAAAACTTCCCTTGGAATGCACCCCCAAAAAGAAGTTATAACTTCTAAATTTAGAAGGTTTTATTTTGAGTATTGGTTCAAATAATGTCAAGCTGTTCGTTATGAAATGTTCACAGGTTGACAGTATTTACGATATCTACAAACATTTTGCATAGTCTGAACCTCACCTGGCGAACAAAGACTTACTGTGTTCATTCTATAACTCGTGATGACCGACCTCTTTTAATTTTTTTTCCTAAGAAAGGTTGTAGTGATGCTATAACGATCCCATTAATTGGTGTAAGATTTTAAACTCTCCGTTTCTCGCGTGACTAGACAGTCACGCGACCATAGATAAATGGTGATATACCACGAGCACCATCTGTAAGAGGAATTGTGAATCTTTGGACGCATGACACGTCCTATTTGTAACCTAAAGACAGGCGTGTTCAGTCAGGTGTTCCAGTAATTTCCTGAGCACTCATTTTATTCTGGGAGCGTTCTAAGAAACTGTTTATACATCACCATTTTCCGTGTCCATATACGACTTCAAATCTGTGTATTAACTCCACTGAAAAGGCACGAAGAAGCATTTTACAAGTTATTCGACTGAATTAATTAATAAATAAGCACATTATAGGATGTGCATGACAATTATTCTCATACCACAAAAATTCCTGTAAACATAACTGTATGGTTTGTATCCGATTGGCCGTAAATCTAAAACATGTAATCTGAGAAGCTAATGATTGTTAGCGGAACCAGTTCCTCGAATTGACTAACATAAAAAAGAAATTGTCCAACAGGATCGTGTTTCAAGAAGTCCTATAGCCCCGTTGTTATATTTAGCGAGGGGGCTCGAAGGGAGTTGATCCCCCTAATTGCCAAAAGTGTTCTGGAAATGGACCTATTTCTATGATTTTTCCAAGAAGTAAAATGTATAATAAAAACTTTTCAAATAGAAATTAAATTTATCCACAAGTTAGTATTGATATAGTATTTTTTATCCATTTCGCTATTTGAAATCAACACACTCTAGACAGAAGTACATATACGTTTCGTTAGACGTTTCATTGTCCCAATTTTGTGAATTTTGAAATGTCTAATGCGTTAGACATTTCACATTAGTTAAACGTTTCGTTAGACATTTCAGTAAGTCAAATGAAATGTCTAAATTGTCCCAAATTGTTATACAATCTGCAATGTCTAATGAAATGTTTAATAAAATGTCTAACAATGAAGTGTGTAATACCTGAAAGTTTAAAAGGCGTTTAAGTTTAAATATAAGTGTAAGTTTATGTGAAATAAATTGCTTCACACCATTGCTTTTAAAAACTTTTGACCTTCAATTTATATCCATTTCTTCTTGTAATTCACTCTGTTTCGTTATCATCAATTTATATCCATTTCTTCTTGTAATTCACTCTCTATCGTTATCATCAATTTATATCCATTTCTTCTTGTAATTCACTCTGTATCGTTATCGTATAACTTCCTGTAATTTGCATTATCAAAGGCACTTATCAGTTTTAAATACCCGAAATAGTTCTCCTGTACAGTAAGCCGACGCTTTTCATATGAAGACATATCAAATTCAGATAATTTTTCTTCAAATATTTTTCTTCTCAGTTCTGGATTAATTTTGGTTGGGATCACCTGAAGATCAGGGCCCCCAGCCTCAATTACCAAATGATATCTTCGTCAAAACTAACGAAAATATCACGACTTAACCTAACCAATCGTCAAGGGCGTACAGTTGACCTAACCGGGTATTCAATTTAATTTATTATTATATTTGGTACTGTAAAGCAAAAAACAAGAATACATGGGGGCCCTGATCTTCAGGTGATCCCTTGGTTGTTCTAGCCCGAAATCTTTCTAACTTATCAGTGTCTTTTCTCAAGTATAGGTTGTCTAATGCTAAGCTCAGAGCAACAGGCTAGTTCTTAATCTTGGGAGACTTTAATAGCCAAGGCCTAGCCATATATATAAAATTAATAAATGTATGGAAGACACTTAGAAGACCTAAGCCTACATGGAATAAATTAATAAATGCCCAAATATAATGAGTGTTTTCTCTTTTTTTCAAGATAGCCTATAAATTTGAACACTAAATAAACTGCGTCACAATTTCGAAATATTTTTTTACTACAATGCGCAATTGCGCATACGTCTAGACTCTAGACGCAAAGAATAGAAAACTAACTTATTATACAAATTAAATATTTAATTTCTACACTTTCATATATTTGAAACATTTAAGCACGTTTTCAGATATCTGAAATATCTAGTAAACATTTCAAAATAGCTATTATTCATTTCAGAAAGTTAAGTTCATTGTGATACATCGAGTAGACGTTTCATAGATATATATATAACCGGCTTATTTAGAGTGTATTGTTGTGACGCAGCTTTACATTTCTATCTATTTCATCCAAAGGTTTCGGCACAGTAATTCATAACATACAATAAACATTTAAAAAAGAAAAACATTTCAGTGAGCAGATGTTTTTTCAAGAACTCTCAGTTACAAAAAGAATTTAACTCCATACAGTAGTAATAAACCAAACAGTTGGGTGTTCCACAAGGTTCAATTTTACTCCTACTCCTTTTCCTTAATTTTATTAATAAAAACCTTCATAATCGATACTAATGGAAGAACTTTATTCCTTCGCATTTGACGATTTTGCTTAACTCTGTTAATGAAACAAATCGCATTATTGTAACTATGTAACATAATAAGAACAGAAAAGATTGAAACGCATTAAACTTAAACAATAAAACAAAGACGCTAATGCACGAACATAAAAATGAAAATAAATATCTCTGAATGTGTATACAATATAAAATCATTACTTACATACGTACATGTGTACGTATCATATAAAATGATTTTGATATAGTGTACGCATTCAGATATTTGTTTTTATTTTCAGGCCACTGCATTAGCGATTTTTTTTTTTTTTTTATGGTTTATATCTTGTGGGAGAGAAAGGAGAAATGATTGATATGATCTTTCGTTCACGAAAAAATTGGGTTTGGTTATTGAATTTTATGGTCGTAATAGAAATTGACATTGAAGACTCGCGTAGAAAGTTATGTATAATGATTTTACCCAGTCCCAGGAGGGTAATGCATTTTCCATCAAACAACGAAATAGTATCCAAATAGAAGACTCTCTGATAAATGACTGGGACCTGTAAATAAGTTTGAGGCGATCTGATGCTTGTAGAAAGGGAGCATTACTCATGAATAATATTCTAAATCTTATCAAGACGCCAGCCACTGTCAGTTATAAAACCTACTTTAAATATCAGCTTGGTAACGCGTTATGTAAAAGACGGTATAGAGAATACAGCTAAAAATTATATTAACCCATTAGTGCCTAGTGTCATTTTACTGATTTTGTTCTGGCTAACGCCAAACGATATTTTTCATTCTCGGAAAACACCTTCCTCAGGGCACTAATAGGTCAATACCATCGCAATCTAAGGGCTCTCTACTATAGATTTAGAAATTTGAAGTTTCTTGACGATTTATAAAGCCTCTCACAAATAAGTAATCATCACGTTTGTTAACTCTTATAACTTTAAGAGAGAGAGAATTTTAATATATCAAACTATTTTATTTAGAAAATAACTAACGTACAGCTTTGCCCAAAGGCTTGCGTCACCCTACAAACGTTTAAAGTTTGAAGTTTGATTGATAAAGTCGAATGGAACCTGTCGCTTTTGAGTAATGATGTGCTGTTGATGTATTGAATTTATACAACTTCGTTGATTTTATATACTTAATAAAAGAGTAACGAAATTAAAAAATAACATTATGACAAGTGTTAACTTAATCAGTACTTAAAAATATATCAATGATGTTTATAAGTAATTTCTATTAATACCTCTCATTCCAGTGTATATAAAGCTTAATTATTATCGTTATTATTATTATTATTATTATTATTATTATTATCATTTTCTGAAATTCGATATTATGGTCTGAATTATTGTACATATTCACTATATGGTACCAGGAAAACTCGTTAACAATTCATTTTTGTGTGATACTTATTCCAAAGCAACCATTTTATATACCTTTGGTAACCTTTGGTTAGCTTCCGCCCGAATTGTTCATTCTGACGAAGATCAAGGTTTTCACTCCACCTTAGACCTACAGTTTAACCTGAAATCTGAACCACGCCCCACCAGCAGCCCAGCGTCTTAACAACTAGGCCACCCAGGGTACCCATTTATCTACCAACCACTTTCTTTGTGTGGAAGGATGAACGGATCATTTGAAGATCAGGGCCCCCAGCCTTCTTTAGTTAGCTTTATAAGGCTAACTAACGAAAATATCACGACCTAACCTAACCAATCGTCAAGGGCGTACAGTTGGCTGGCTAGCTGGAGGGCCCTGATCTTCAGGTAATCCGGATGAACAGCTGGGTTTTGCTGCACGCCGGCTGCCCTCAACGGGTCTCGAACCCGGGGCCGATGGATTCGCAGTCAGCGACGCTAACCACTACACGTATAGTTATATAGATACACTGGTTTTGATATTTTTAAGTTTTTGATATTGCTATAAGAAAATTTATGGATGTATAGATCACACTTAGGAATGCTAAACAACAAATACATCATATACCTTATTCAATGTACTTATAAATAAAGAATATATACATTATTTTATTAAAAGCGCTGTGAGTGTGATTTCCTTTTGTAAATTTGGCCTGGATTGTCACGATACAGCATCCAACAATGGTCCGCCATCATGCTTTCATTCCAATATCCTTGGTAGCGCTTCTCCATCATCTGAGTATCTTGATGGAAGCGCTCTCCTTGCTCGTTACTCACTGCACCAAGGTTTTCAGGAAAGAAATGTAAGTGGGAATGCAGGAAGTGAATTTTTAACGACATTCGACAATCCATTTCTTTGAAGGCATCAAGGAGGTTCTTGACTCCATCCTTATACGCAGGTGACTTGTTGCTTCCAAGAAAGTTTTCACATATCCATTTGAACGCCAGCCAAGCCTTCAATTCCAGCGGACTTAGGACTTTTTCAAATTCAGTGTCATTCAAAACCTCCCTTATTTGTGGCCCAACAAAAATTCCTTCCTTCAATTTTGCTGCAGTAACCTTCGGAAATTTCCTTGAAAGGTATTGGAACCCTTCAGAATTGACTTTACCCATTGCTTTAACAAAATTCTTCATTAAACCAAGTTTAATGTGAAGAGGTGGCAGATAGATCTTTTGGGGATCCACTAAAGGGACAGACTGGACATTGCTTATCCCTGGGACATATGTATACCTAAGTGGCCAGTCACTTTTGGTGTAATGTTCTATAGTGGCGCGACTGTCCCACAGGCAAAGGAAACAACAAAATTTTGTGAATCCTGACTGCATACCCATAAGCATTCCTATAACTTTTAGATCTCCACAAACATTCCATTGATGACTGTCGTATTTGATTGCCTTAAGTAGTATATCCATATTGTCATATGTCTCTTTTAGATGGACGGAATGGGCAATGGGGATGGATGGCATTATATTACCATTATGCAAAAGAACTGCTTTCAGGCTTCTCTGCGACGAATCAATAAAGAGGCGCCACTCAGATGCCACATACGTCTGAGATATGGCTGTAAATAGTCCATTGATGTCATGGCAATAACAGAGAGGACCGTCAACTGAAAAGAATGCTGTTAATTCAAAATTCCGCTTTCGGTAGTAACTAATACGAACATTGTTCTCAAGTAAATTGTTCTCCTTTAGTCTTGAGGCGAGAAGCTCTGATTTCTCTTTAGACAGCGATAAGTCTCTAACAAGATCATTCAACTGTCCTTGGGTTAACTTTTTAGGCTCTAAATGTCTACCTTCAAAAGTGTACTCTGGTTCTGTAGATGGTCCGGAAACGCCAGTTGCACCTTCATCACTTTCCATGTCATCTATGATAGAATCTAGCCTATCACTTGGGGGAATTGGAATGGGCAATGTTTCATCATGTTTTACTGGTCTACGTGCTGAATCCAAGTTTGGATATACAATCTGGTGTTTGTTCTTGGCAGAAAACCCCATTAAGTTCACACTACAAAAATAACAGTCTTCATGATGATCTCTCGGCTCCCTCCATATCATGGGTATGGCAAATGGCATTGAAGCTTTCTTTTTGTTAAGCCAATCACGTAATCCATTTGAACAGCCAGAACAGATTTGATGTGGCGCCCATGGTTTATCTTGGTCACCTAGATGGCAACCAAAGTATAGCTTGTATTTTCTTAATGTCGGTTGTAATACTTCGTCGCTGTGTTTTAGTTGTCAACTGGCCGCATACGAAACAGAACTTGTCGGGGTCATTCTTACATTGTCGAGGCATGTTGACTGACCTGAGCAAACTATAAATTCAAAAAAAATGTACACCAACTTGACACAACAAGTTCTTGGACTGGACTGATCTTTTGACACACAAAGCACGGCGTTGTTGCCTGAATCACAATGCTGCTAGACGTAAAAGCTCACACCTGAAATACATAAGATGTATAATTAAGATAATTGAAATAAATAAGATGAATAAACTAAAAAAACACAATAAAATAAACACAATCAAATGTTGAAATATTAGTATTTTGCCTCTTTAAAATGGTTAAATCTGTGGTTATATATATGCCTTCATCTTGAAAACTATACGTGCTAGAAAATATCTGAATGCAGTTTTGGAATCAGCGTGAAAAATGCTATCCAGCCACTACAAATTTTACTCTGATGAAAAATCTTTGTTGACCAGTGTTATCTTATCTTTGGCCGTTTCTTAATTATAAAAAATTTAACTTGACGAAACAAACAGCGAGATTTTGTGAAGCTGACTACGCCCTTGGATGTGTCAGATGTTCGCTACAAAACAAGCAGTTTGCGCATGCGCACCTGAGACAATGATAAGTGGCCACATGGCGAATTGGTAGGCCAGCAGTGTCAGATTTCTTTAAGAAGTGTTGGCTGATGGAATGTTTTTTCTTATTTTTTTCCTTGTGGTGTTAATTAAAATTCTATCGTAATGGTTTTAAGTAAAGACGACTCAGCTGTTATAAAGGCGTGTTTTTCCGAGAAGGAATAGAGTGCTAGAAAAATAATTAGGGAATTTCCGGGGAAAAATTGGAAAAGAAGTACAGTACAATACGTAATAAATAAAATTAGACAATCAGGGTCAACTGACACAAAACGTGGCAGCTTTCGTCCGCGTACTGCTCGGACTCGAGAAGACGAAAGGTACGTTGAAGAGCATGCGTTGTCGCAGGAAAATAATCCTGGTACTCATCTTTCGCAGAGAAAAATGGCGAATAATTTAAATATTTCGCGCAACAGTGTCCAAAACATAATGAAAAGTAAAGGAATCAGATCTTTTAAAAGATTGAGTGCTCCCAGCATAACAAAAGAAGCCATGAGAAAACGGTTAGAAAGATGTAATTCTTTGTACAGGAAATTTAATTTAGCAGACATTAAATGCATGTTTTTTTAAGATGAGTCTAACTTTACATTAACTGTATCAACAAATCGACAAAACAACCGAGTCGATGCATTAACTTCAAAATCGGAAATCCCGCCAGACCGTCTTTATCATCCAATTTCACGATTTTCCAAGAAATTAATGGTATATTGTGGTGTTTCTTACAATGGAAAAACCAAATTATTCTTTACTGATCCACAGAAAACAAAAATGAACTCGCAAAATTATATTGAACACCTCGGAGAACTTTTACCGGAATGCCAAGACTTGTACCCGAACGAAGATTATATTTTTGTTCAAGACAATGCACCATCTCATTCAGTCAAGACAACCCAAGAATTTTTGATGGCGAACATTCCTGAATTCATAAAAAGTGAAGAATGGCCACCAAATTCTCCTGACTTAAATCCTCTGGATTATTTCGTGTGGAATGAGCTGAAGTCATTGGTATACCATGGTCGCAGGGAACCATTTTCAAACCTGGAAGCACTTAGACAAAGAATTGAGGTTGTTTGGCCTATGGTGTCCCAAGACAAAATCAAGTCATCCATAGATCAGTGGAAAAGGAGAGTACTGGCCATAATTCAAGAAAATGGGGGGCCAATACAACATCGATTTCAATAGGGTAAGTTTTATACGAGTTCCATTGAAACTTTTAGCACATGATAACTATACTATTGGCTACATCTTGTACTAATCTGGGTGTATTAACTTGACTAGTTTGAAATTTGTAGGAAAAACAAAAGTGTCCAGGTTTTTTTCGTCCACCCGGTATATACAGTATATATAATATATATATATATATATAATATATATATATATATATATATACTGTATATATATCTTGTGCGGAACGTTCTTCTATACAAGCGTCGTTCTTTACATTAATTATACTGTGTGTTGTTTGCAGTTAAAATGTATATATGTGCGGCATGCGGGAGGTGCCCCCTCAGGGCATTGGTTTCTGCTCGTATGTAGGAGAATTACGACTTCTGATTAATCGAGGCCCATGGTGTAGTGGTTAGCATATCTGACCGGCAATCGGAAGATCCCGGGTTCGATTCCCGAGTGGTTACCTCATTTTTCATTTGTTCGTTCTCCCTCCTCATCTTGTGCGGAACGTTCTTCTATACAAGCGTCGTTCTTTACATTAATTATACTGTGTGTTGTTTGCAGTTCAAATGTATATATGTGCGGCATGCGGGAGGTGCCCCCTCAGGGCATTGGTTTCTGCTCGTATGTAGGAGAATTACGACTTCTGATTAATCGAGGCCCATGGTGTAGTGGTTAGCATATCTGACCGGCAATCGGAAGATCCCGGGTTCGATTCCCGGGTGGTTACCTCATTTTTCATTTGTTCGTTCTCCCTCCTCATCTTGTGCGGAACGTTCTTCTATACAAGCGTCGTTCTTTACATTAATTATACTGTGTGTTGTTTGCAGTTAAAATGTATATATATATATATATATATATATATATATATATATATATACTGTATATATATATCAACATACGTGTGAGGTGTCGTGTGTGGGTTTAACCTGAAATATTATCTGTGCTAATAAATATGATATTCTGTCATATAATCTGTATTGTATCTAGTCCATATTATTTCAACTGTGAACCAAAGTTACACTCTAAATGGTACTAGAAGTACTTAAGTTCGTCTACTAGTTATTACTTTATATATGTGAAACGTTTTCTCGACACTTGATATTGAACTTACCTTTCTGAAATGAATAATAACTATTTTCAAATGTTTATTTACTAGATATTTCAAATATCTGAAAATCGTTTAAATGTTTCAGTTGATGATAATGATAAACTTTATTGACAGAAGATAAAACCCATAAAATGTACAGTATTTATCAGGGCAATAAACGATAGAGCTAATTAAACAATAAATTTTAAAAGAATAAAAATAGATAAGACTAACAAAGAAATAACACTAATACACGTAATGAAACGAGTAATAACAAAATTAATAATAACAACTACTAAAAGCTACCCAAAGCTACCCAAAGCACTTTCATACCAAGTGGTCCACAGTCTAGAAGACATAAAGCAGGACTGAAGAATAGCTTGGACAGTTGGACTGTCTGAGTTTTGAATTAGTAGCACTAGACTGTATTAAGTACGTCTTGTTACCTCAGGGAGGCTCGAAACGTTGCGGTAAGCGAACATTTGTGAATTGAGCATCTCGGAGCTAACTTATGCAGTAGTCTAAAAGATCTGTTATAAACCAAATTTATGGTTCTGCAAGAACCTTTTTATAATTAACCTAGAGTTGTTGACCATAAATATTAGTGCAGAAAGTACGAAAAAGAGTGTCTTTAGCTTCGCGTGTACAGAATTTGAAGTTCCTTTAATCATGTTTGCCTTAGCGCAGTAACTTCGATATTGTTTCATTATGTCTGAGTTGTCACTGAAGGAGCTGGTGATAATTTAACAAGGTACTTAAATTCTTGTACCTGCTCTATTGGTTCGTCTCTCATTTTGAAAATAATATTAGTTGTTTGGTTTGAGTTTTAGGATGGAATTGCATAACCTTAGTTTTAGTAACATTGAAATTAATTTCATGGTTCTGTAAATATAATTCGCAAATTCTTATAATATGATTCAGACCTTCAGCCGAAGGTCTCGATATAGACCAAGTTATTTATCCTCGTGTTAGCTATACAACATCCTACTCTTGCCTCATTAAGAGAAGTAATTAGTCCATCAATATACACATCAAACGGCAAAGGAGAGAGAGCAAGGAGCCTTGTCCAACTCCACATGAGGAACCAAAACATTCGAACGATACATTGCCCCAATGCCCCATTCAACCATAAAAGTTTGGTGAGTGTGCCAAAATTTCAATATATTTAAAATATGCAATGGGACATTCCTGTCTTCTAATTTTTCAAATAGAATATCGTGATTCACTCCATCATATGCTTTGTTTATATCCAAAAAACAACTATAAATAGTTGAATTACTGTCGGTATAATTAAATATAAACTCCTTCAAAACATAATAAATACACAGGTCAGTTGAATGGAACCTCTTAAAACCAAAGTGATTAGGAGACGTCCATAAATAATCATTTAGTCGGCGTAGCAAAAGTTTCTCAAGTAGTTTTGAGAAGCAGGAGGCAACAGCAATAGGCCTGTAGTTATCGCTGGATTGAATATCCCCATATTCATTTTTGACAACGGGTGTGATATATACCCTCATAAACTCTGCAGGAATATAACTGTGAGCAAGCATGGCCGAGAACAATAATGAGATATGAAGATTCATCATATTACTAGCATACTTTAAATGCTCATTCAACAGGTCATCTATACCTGGGGAGGAACCTGTCGTTAGCTCTTTAATTAGACTCTTTATTTTGAGGCACTGAAGTTTCCGTATTTTTACTGGTCACTCCTAATGACGTTCCACTGCAGCCTATATTAAGATTAATTCTCCCCTCGCTGTTAACCCTTCAGCGCACAGTGTTACTTTACTTATTTTATTCTTGCTAACGCCAGACGATTTTATTCAGTCTCGGAAAAGACCTCGGGTTAAAGGGTTAAAGATGTTTGAAGATAACATTCACTATAACTTAACTATTTCCTCCTCCCTAAACACTCCATGAACTGTTGATGAGATGGCATTCTTGGCACTCGTTTCCTTCTTGACAAATTCCCAAATTTTTTATTATCATTATTTAAGTTAGCCTTACAGGCTTTTGCTGTCGAATTCAATCTTCTTCCTGTTTGCATCGTCTTATAATTGCTATATAATGAGACCTACTTCTGCTCATATTCATGTAAGCTGTCCCTATTCTCGGTCGAACAAAGAGACACCATATATCGTAAGTAACTTTTTTTATTCGCTTTTCGGGTAAGCAATAAATACAGTATATAAGCAAATATATAAGGCGTGGAAATTAAACATTTCATTTGTATAATAAGTTAGTTTTATGTTGCTTACGCCTAGACCCAAATAAAAATATTTTGAAAGTGTAATGCAGTTTATTTAGGGTTCGTATTTATAATAGGCTAGCTATCTTGAAGAAGAGGAGAAAACAGTTATCATATCTTTGCGTTTATTCCATGTAGGCTTAGGATTTGTAAATGTCTTTCATGCATTTAGTAATTTTATTTACTAGGCTGGGCCTAGGGGCTTGTAACATCCTCCAAGATTAAGAACTACCCTGTGGCCCTGGCCTAGCCTCAGACCTAGGCCCTCTTAATATACAGTAGGCCTACCCTAGGTCCAATCTCTAAGTTAGACAGACTATCCTTGATAAAAGTCATTGAAAAATTAAAAAGGGTTCAGGCTACAACAACCAAAATGATTTTCTCTCTCTCTCTCTCTCTTTCTTATAAATTTTAAGACGCAGATGTAGTTTCAGTGACGTCATGAGGTAATAGTGGATAACATGCATGAATAATCCTTAATGCCCTCTACTAGAAGACAGTTTATAAGGAATAAAAAGTCTTTAAACAAAAACTACAAATAAAAATCTTTTTACACCTGATTTTGAAATATGATTTCTAATGCCATTTTTTTCTTTTCAATATAATACCTATGCTGGAAAAGTTGTTTGATCATAGGAGAATACCCCTGGGGTCTGGGGTGGATATCATAACAGCAAATGAGTTTTAAGGGTTCTATGGAGCTCAGAAAGGGTATATATATATATATGTATATGGAAATTCCATGGTTACTTTCAGAATAAAATGAGTGGTTATGAATCTTGGTGTTTCTATAGTTTTCCAAGTATAATGCAAATAGGTTTATTTTGTTTTGATATACATTTCTAAGTTGAACACTCCCTATTCACTTCGTATTTAAGGGTCAGCTAGTACTAAAGAATGACCTGTTGCGGTATTTTGAAGGCTAATAGTAAAAACACAGAAATTAAATGGAACTACACTCAAAATAAAACCTTCTTTATTTAGAACTTACAGCTTCTTTTTGAGGGTGCATTCTAGGGGAAGTTTTTTTGCCTTCTTTTGGGTATCGAAGCTTCTTATCAGATGATATAATAACTTCTTTTAATGATACATAACTTCTTTAGATGGAAGAAATGGTCTACAAAAGCTTCTTTTTTGAGTGATTTGAGACAATAGAAGTTTAGGATCAAGTAAAGATAAGCACCCCCAGCCTTCTTTAATTAGCCTTATAAGGCTAGCTAACGAAAATATCACGACCTAACCTAACCAATCGTTAAGTCAACTGTACGCCATTGACGATTGGTTAGGTTAGGTCGTGATATTTTCGTTAGTTAGCCTTATAAGGCTAATTAAAGAAGGCTGGGGGTGCTTATCTTTACTTGATCCGAAGTTTATATCATATTTCTGTGTATGGAAGTTACGGAACTATTTGTTTCCTGCGTAACTTTTACTACTCGTACAATAGAACAAAGATACTTTCTTTACAGCAACGCTTTTCTAAGTAGGGCACTGCCTATGAACTCAGCAAAAAAGGTTATAATATTATACGAGATTCTTTAGGACAACCTATTAAAAGTTAAAAATAGGAAACTAACAGACTTCGTGAATTTTTCTCTGATACTTTGTGGAAAACGAATAACATCAATAATTGAAAGCAAGTATTTTAATGTTGTTAACTTTACCAAAAAGTATTATTAACAACGCTAATGGAATTCACCAAATGAGTAAACTAATGATTAGTGGATAATAACATCATTACATATGCTTCAAAACCCTAATGTATCAAGGCTATTATAAGACGCAAGTGAATATATATATATATATGTGTGTGTGTGTGTGTGTGTGTGTGTGTGTGACAAAATTTATAGTGCGGGAAACTATCCTCCAAAGAAAGATTCATATTGGATTTGATTTATATAGTCTCCCTTTTATCGGATTTCTAACATTGGTTTGCTTTCAGATCTGGTCGCTTGAGGGACAGTAATTCCAAGTTCTTTATCGTTTTGTGTTACCCTTCTACCCCGAGATCCTCTCTACACTGTAAACACCAACGTTCCCTACGACAAGAGAATTTTAAACCGTTTAGTTACTTAGTGCCAAAATAGGTTCAGGAAATGTTTCTCTCAGGATTAAATTCACAATTGGGAACTGCATAGACACTAACAGGGAACTTACTGGCTCTTTTTTTGAGCTTATATCCCGAAAAGATTTACCAAAGAAAAAACCTATTCTGTCAATGTTAAAAACCGTTTATTACTTTCTTTCTTAACTTGCAACGTTAATGTTAAAAAAGTCTGTTTAGGTACTTCGATTTGAAGGCTTTAAGCTTTGTGGGAACTTTGTACAGAGGGTTGACAAAATTAAATAGACACCTTCGTTTTTGTTTTTTTCTTAGTTTATGAATTGATAATAAAAGTTAATATATAATGACAAATTTATCAAATTCCATTATGAAAAAATGACGCACGTTCTGGCATTTCATTGATGAGCTTTGCCATTTGTCCTTGAGGATAATCATCGTGGTGTCTATTTACTTTTGTCAATCCTGTATACATCTTTTTACATTGTAAATTAAGTTCTATGTTATAATATATGGATCTATTGTCGAACTTGTTTTGGCTTCTTTTCCCCTCATAACTCATTTTCATCAACTGCTTTTCCTTCAAATAACAGTCTTAGTACTGCAAACAGACTCTCATTTACGGAGGGTTGGCAAAAATAAATAGACACCCTGATGATTGTCCTCAAGAACAAATGGCAAAGCTCATCAATGGAATGTCAGAACGTATGTCAGCTTTACGTAATACAAAGGCCAAAGCAACACGATTCTAAATATATTGATTCAATTAATCTGTTATTATTTATTGACTTTTATTATCAAATCAAAAACTATGGAAAAAACTGAAGGTGTCTATTTAGTTTCGTCAACCAGTAACCGACGTCAAAGGTGTCCTTCAGCTCATGACTATGATAACCATTTTTAACAGCAAAACAAAACAAAATCTTTCTTTCGTATTTATGGAGATAGATAACTTAAAGTCTTTGTTTGGAACGAAGAGTTAAATCACGTATTAATCCGCCACTTTACTTTGCGAGATTCCACACTCGTGAGCCTCTTCACTTCTCTAATAGTTTTTAAGAGATGCTGGGTGACTTACATACAGTCTGCGTACCGCAGGCATATATGTCCTTTCTCTGTCCAGTATGGAGTGACGATATTTGAAGGAAAGAATTCTGAGTCATCCACCTACTTTCTCGCGAGTGATGAAAGTCATGAATGCGCTATCTACGAACCTTTTCCGAAACACTATATATATATATATATATATATATATATATATATATATATATATATATATATATATAATATATATATATATATATATAATCACTTTGTACCACTCTCTTAAGAAAGTAGTTAGACTGGGCAGTTTTTAGAGTACATGATCAATTAGCATTTCTTTAATATCTTGTCGAGTCTTCGGAGTAACATGAACTAGTAACCTAATCTTCTGAGTCTGGTTGATATGAATAGCTCCATTTCTTCTCTTTTCCTGAGTCTTTGTTTCACTTTAAAATCGCATTCTTGGAGTAGGCAGTAAGAAAGGGTTATGTTGGTTTAGGGGTCAAATGAAGCTCGCAGTTTCACCCAAAGCTTTAGCTAAATTCTCTTTAATAAACTTACGCTTTGTGAGATGTATTTCTAGCGAGATTCACCACCAAAGAGGTATAAAATCTCTACATAAGTATAAGGTGTACATAATATCCACATAAGTATAAGGTTATGGTAGCACAAATAATATTTTCCTTCATCAGTGACCAAGTCACTGATGAACACAAAACTCGTTCTGGTAGAAGATATGGTCTTCAAAAGTTCCTTTTTTGAGTGAAGTAACAAGACGGAAAGTAATATTTCTATTTATAGAAGGTTGCAGGAAGTTTTTTTTTCTGTGTGCATCAAGATATACTGAAAGAAATCGATTTTGTTTCGGCGTCATTTAAAATTCTGTACAGGCAGACTTCGACCGTCTCGTGGCTCGATCGATTAGGATGCCGACTGGCAGTACTGAGACTCCACTAAATCATGGGTTTGAACCTCAGTGCTGCCAAGAGCTGGGTGGGATGTATTTTCTATATCTTATGTCACGACGAAGCGGCGGGCCGGCCGGCCACCCCTCTTTAATTGACTCAGGTTAAGAAGTCCATTAGTCCAGGCTAGGGCCACCGCCCTTTATTTCCTTGGGAGTTATGAGACATAGATGTTACCTTTTTTACCATTATGAAAATTTCAGTGTTTCTAAGATTAGAAGTCTTTTCGCCTGTAGCAGTTTGGTAAAATATGTACAAACTCAAGTTGACAACTACAACAGTACTTCTTGACCTTAGTCGAGTTGTTTCCGTAACTTTCTTTTCCGATGATGACCCACTATAACATTCATGCTTCTGCTTTAATCTTTCTATATTATTTGTGCAGTGATTAATAATAATACTTTTGTGTATTACGAGTGTTCGGTCCCAGTTAGTTACATTCTATAAGCGATCAAGCAGATCTATACTGTGCAACCAAACACAAAAAAGATATATATACATATATATATATATATATATAACGCAAGGGTTAATCGGTATTTTCAACCTTTCATCTACTCAACCGGTCAACCCTGGAACAATCTTCCTCAATCCATCTTTCCCCCTGTCTATGACTTCCAATCTTTTAAACGCAGAGTGCCCAGGCATCTCGAAAACCCTGAACCTTGATTTCGGCTCTCTTCTTTTTCTATGGGGGGGGGGGAGGGAGGGTATTGACCTTGGCCCCTCCTTCTTGCATAAAAAAAATATATATAAAACATATTGGATATTTGAGTTGGCCATCAAAATTCATTATTTTTCCATTTTCTCTTAATTTTTCTATTTCTTATCACTAGTTTATCGCTGTTTGACTCGCTTGGATGTATGAACAATTATAATTAAAAGTCCCGGGTGTTAACAGACAAAGTATTAGGTAGGTTTTGGTTCAACTATATTTAAATAAAGCGTCTTTCTCTTCAAGCTAGTTGAAGGTTCTATTGTGCCGCCATTTTTCCTGTCATTAAACGCAATTAAAGTAATTTAATTTAAGTTAAATGAATTAATTTAGGTCAAATTAATTAAATTCAATTAATTTAAATAAGTTTGAAAATATTTGGAGTTTTTTGACCCTGTAAACCAGTGGTACTCAATGCGCGGCTCGCGAGCCAAATGCGCTATATATATATTTGGCTCGCGAGCCGCCCAATGAGTACCACTGCTGTAAACCATGAGATATACACATTACACCTCTTTTCAAGTAAAAATTTGAGCAAATAAAAATATGTGTTTAGTTTCCAGGAAGCTGGAACCCCAAAGAAGCATAGCACTAGCTGTATCGTAACTCTGAAAGTTACAATTTTGAGTCCCCCATGGTGGACTAATGGTTTGGATCCCATTGAGAGCTATAGACCTTCGTCATATGATTCATAAATTATTGATCTTTCGGTTTTAGAATATCCTTTTTTAACGGTGACTCTAATTTATAATAAATTTTAAAATAATTTTAGGTACTTGTGGGTTATCTGTCGCCACTTTTTAATTTAATTTTCCAACTTTTTCACAAATACAGATGTGTGTTATCATGTTGCCATTTTTACAAAAATATTGTTTTTACGCCTCGTGAACAGGCTCTCATCGATCTCAACCACTATTCCTTCTAACCTAACCTAACCTAACCTAACCTAACCACACACTAACCTAACCTAACCTAAGGTTGGTTAGGTTAGGTTAGGTTAGGTTAGAAGGAATAGTGGTTGAGATCGATGAGAGCCTGTTCACGAGGCGTAAAAACAATATTTTTGTAAAAATGGCAACATGATAACACACATCTGTATTTGTGAAAAAGTTGGAAAATTAAATTAAAAAGTGGCGACAGATAACCCACAAGTACCTAATTTTATATTTTTAAAATTGAGAAACTTCATTTATGAATTATACGAAAATATAAAAATTTAATCTCTAAAAAGCATTTTTTTTAACCTAAAATTTATAAATAAATTCAGACTATGTTTTTTTAAATGTTAAAAAACAAAAACAATAGAGAATAGTCATCCTTATCAGAATGAAGGAGAAAGATTTTACTGGAGAAGTTACTATAATACCCTTCATAGTCTATTGTGTAATGAACCAACCCTTACAAGACGTCATTAATTTACGGCCAATCAGATTTGTTTTTAAATTTCTTGTTATTTTTTAAATGTTATCGAGAGAATATAGAAATATAAAAGCTATTGTTAGTTTAGTTAAAGTGATTGTAACGAGGGAGTACGATACTTATCGTGTATTATCTTTATTATCTTAAAATGGTGTGTGAACCTTAAGCGTTTCTATAAGGAAATGTTCACTTAATCATATATTTCTGTAAAATATACGTATCTATTTGTAATTTTTTTTAAAATGGGGCTCGATTTAGGAGCTAAAGGAAAGACTTAATTAAGATAAAACAATTACCGTATTTGACGGCTTACAAGACGCTGCCCCGTAAAAGACGCACCTTAATTTTGGAAAGGTAAATTCAAGAAAAAAAGTGTTTGATGCACTTTATTGTTAATAGAATGGATATGTAAAATTCAATAAAAAGAAAACCCAAAAGCCAATAAAGAAAGATAATATGATTATTACTCTTATTATTTGTTATTAATCAATTAATTAATTGATGTGCTGTATTGCCACTTTCGGCTTCTAAGACGCAGGGCGATTTTGTAAGGTATTTATAAGGAAAAAAGTGCGTCTTATAAGCCGACAAATACGGTAAACTTACAAGCCACGATTTGGATGAATAAATGAATGAATGGGTGAATGAATGAATGAATGGATAAATGAATGGATAAATGATTGAATGAATGAATGAATAAATGAATGAATGAATGAATGGATAAATAAATGAATGAATGGATGGATAAATAAATGAATGAATGAATGGATAACTGAATGAATGGAAACTGAATGAATGGATAAATGAATTAATGAATGAATGAATGAATGCATGGATAAATGAATGAATGACTGGATAAATAAATGAATGAATGAATGGATAAATGAATGGATAACTGAATGAATGAATGAATGAATGAATGACAACTCTTTATTGATAAAAATAAACATTACAGTATTGCAGTTTTTACAATATTAAAATAATTTTGGAAAATTCAATTGTTAATTGGACTCTTCTTATTTGCTTTTATTTAATTTGGCTCTTAAGTTTTAGGCTTTACTGGGCTCATTTCTCATACTATAAAACTTAAATCCGTGGTTCCTCCTATTAGCTTAGTTTAGTGTTCAAAATAGTCTTTTTTGCGTAACATTCTCAGCTTAAACATACTGAAGGATAGTCAGCCAGGTACCATCGGTTACCAAAGTAAGGATACTGGACCGTAAGGTAGGCGTGATCCATTGTATCCCGACTCTGGTAAGCGACGGTACATTTGGTTTATCTTGAAATGATCTGTAAACACTTACGGCGCATCGATCTCATAAAAATATAGTTTTCTTTTATTGGGCATAAAGGCTGCGTGCCTTTTCTTCATTTTTGGCATACTGCGCACTGTCTCTTTTTCCGTTTTCTCCATCTGTATGATGTGTGATACAGTTTCTCCTACATTACGTTTAAGTGTTTAAGCAATTATCCAAATCCAACACACAAAACAGAAATTGGTCAGGTGAACCAAAAAAAACAACGTCCACCACTACTCTAAACTAGTCTACTCATCCACCCTAATTTTATATTTTAGAAAGATATTGTAAACAGCTTTGGCCATCCTGTAGACTTAGTTTTCGGCAAAAAGTGGCCACCTCGGACACTATGACTGGACTGGACCAGATCGAAATAGCTCAGTTCAGTCATGGTGTTCAAAGTGATCATTTTTTGTCGAAAACTAATCATCGTCCTGCTGTTCTTATTTTTTTAGTTTTTCCTTTATTATATTTTTCGATTGTCTATCTATCTGTTCCGAGAACTTAGTTTATTTGTACGAGTATTTCCTATCCATTTGGAACAGAACAATTTATATTGTCTCTTCATTTGGTCCTGCGTCATTTTAAAATTTTCAGTATCCACTTTTATACTGATTTTCTTTCACCATTTGAACACCCCCCAAAAATAGGTATTGAAATTGAATAAGAATTTATTAGATTTGATGAAGAAATTTTGTTTTCAAATACCAAGTGAATAAGCATTCTTCATAGATTCAACTAATTAAGAAGTATTCATAAGTTTGAATCACACTTGCTCATGAATCTCATGAGATAAGGTGAGTGTTTCGTATGAACGTACTGCAAAATCAGTTCGACTGATATCTAGTGATATCAACATCAGCTGAGCATCGAATCATACAGCAATACAAGTGCAATTACCTGTCGTAAACAGAATGCGTAAGAAAGTGGGAAGAAAGAGGATATCTACTGCAAGAGACGACTCAAAACTTCTACAAATTTGTATAAGACCCAAGGAAGACGTCATATGACATTTTAAGAGAATCGGAAAGCTGTTGGGTAAAAATTTCTGCGAGAACAGTGTAAAGAAGGCTCAAGGAACGTGGTATGGACTGCATTCAATGCGTGCAAAGAGGTTGCAATGGGCATGAAATACAAAAACTTCACTGTAGATGACTGTAAAGAAGATTAGCAGGGGTTCTTAACCTCTGAGTTACGACCCAAATTAGGTCATTAACTTGTCCTTTATCATTTATTTTGTTATCCCTAATCACTATACCATTATTATTATTTATTTTATTATCTATTACGAGTGAACTGTTTGAAGGCATTGTTAGCCCCGAGTTAGCCCTGAGACCAGAATTTGGATCGCAGCCTAAAAAGGTTAAGAACCCCTGAGATAAGGTGTCGAGAATGCGCACTTCTTTTTTAAAAAGTCATTCAAAGTTTGTAGTTCATTTTCAGGAATGATCCAGAATTTTTTAACAGTTCGCAGTCATCTCTAAAGAATATAATGAACGTTACGTACTAACTCTTTGCTGCTATAAGGTACTACACACCCACTTTATAAAATTAAAAAATGTTGCAACTATAAAAAGTAATGCATGTTCACAGGGGTGACGTTTATTATCTGGAGTGTTGTTTTGGGGTTTCTTGAGAGGTGTTAGGACTTGAGTTCATTTTTCTCGTGTAATTTTTTAGCGAAGAGTCTCATTTTCTGGTTTCCTGAGTTCGAACACCTTTTGGGCAGTGGCTAATTCAGGATTTCTCCATGGGGGAGGGGTGGATTTACCAATCAAATTATAATTTGGCAAATTTGAAGTTTAAGAGAATTTAGTGGAAGACTTTACAGTAGTTGTTAAAATGAGATATATTGACACAAACTTCATTTGGTCTTTTTTAGTTGAACTTAGAAGAAACTCAAACATTTATTGAGTTCAGCAAATTGTACATGTAAAAATATACACTTTATTGTTTGTGAATGGAATGATGAATAGACAAAAATATATGCTGGCTTTGAAAAAAAAAGTTGTTGCTAACAATTGGTTGGACGCAGAAAATGGTTGTTTCAACAAGATTTGGCACCATGTCATACAGCAAATGTTGTGCAAAAACGTTTTTGAGAGAAAAGGCTTCAAGTAGTGGATTAGGCTGGAAATTCATTAGAGCTGAATCCGATCGAAAATCTTTGATCAGTTTAAAGAGACGAATGTATAAAAACAAGACAGTTCAACTAGGGAAAAGCTTATAAAACGCTTTCGTGAATGCTGGCTGAGTGGTCCAAAATCTACCAACATTTGTGAATCAATAGTGGCGTCGGGGCCAAGACGAATTGAAAGAGTTTTAAAATCAAAAGATGATCACACGAAATTTTAAAATAAAAAATACTCCCCTGGCCTACTTTAATCTCAGTCACATTAGACGAAAGCGCTTGAGCACCACTCTGTGTTTCCTTTCCTTCGTGGTTTTATTCATCATAAATATTTTTCACATGTTACTTTCGTGAAATAATATATATATATATATATATATATATATATATATATATATATTTCAAAATTCCATTACATAGTAACGTCAAAGCAGTGTCCCATTCTTTCTGGTTAATACTGTAGGGATGAAAGATGTAATATATTAAGAAATTTAACAAAATTAACAACTGGCTTGAGAAGTAGTATGAGATAATAAGTTGACAATTAAACTCAAATAAATTTCGATGCATATTCTTGAGATTAAAGCAATGTACCTACGTAGATAAGATAAAGGAAGACACTAAATGAAGTTGATAATTATTGTATAACTCTCTCCACTCAGGAAAGTCTCTCAAAAATATTATCTTTGAAAACTATTTTCTTTTAAAGAGGATATTTGCGTAACGTGTGCATGAAAACGTATGTATAGAGGGTTGACAAAAGTAAATAGACACCTTCGGTGTTTTTTTTTTATTTTTTATTTGGTAATAAAAGTCAGTAAATAATAACATATTTACTGAATTAATATATTTAGAATGGGGGTTGGTTTCCCCTTTGTATTATGTATATAAATAAGCTAAATGCCATTACTTTTGCCTAAAAAGCCTCCAAGCTTTCAACGGCGTATTCAGATGAGAGTACTGTCAATATATTAATGTCATATCAAATATCTAGAAATTGTAATACTCTTTCAGTTGTGTTCTTTTCTGAATAAAGATTTTTAAATTTCAAAAAAATGCTGCCACACACTCTAGCATTCCAGTGATGAGTTTTACCATTTGTTCTTGAGGACAATCATCGTGGTGTCTATTTACTTTTGTTGACCTCCTTCTATACTCTGTAATACGCAAAGGCGAAACACAAATTCTATTTGGAATCAAAATTATCTGTTATAAAGTGTAGCGATGAACAGTTTTCCTTATACTGTGCTCTTGTTTGGAACAGGTGTACTTCACTTTTACCCAGAAAGTGAATTTTTTTGGGGTGTGTGTGAAATCAGTATGTGAAAATAGAAAGAAAACTTATCATGCGAATAACTTCAAAGTTAGAGATTGTTTAAACAAGAGCCTGAAAAAAGGTTAATATAGGTTGCTCATTCACGCATCGTCATACACAGCTATCTTTCTCAATGCACAGAAAACAGACTTTCCTCAACCTTTTGTACATAGAAATATTATCTTCTATTGTTTCAAATCAGTCAAAAAAAGGAGTTTTGAAGACCATTTCTTCTATCTAAAGAAGTTATGTGTCATTAAAAGAAATTATTACAGCATTTGACAAGAAGCTTTGATACCAAAAAGAAGGAAAAACTTCCCCTAGAATGCACTTTCAAAAAGAAGTTATAAGTTTTAAACTTAGAAGGTTTTATTTTGAGTATGGGAGCCACCGCCCATATCTCAGTGGGGAACACCGTGTTCAAGCGAAGCGAAGACACTGACTGAGGTCAGGTATTTGAATCCCGCTGATGCCGCGATAATAATAACAATAATAATGATCTTGGAGTTAGTGCAATAGGCCGCATTAGTCTGGCCTGGGCACTGTGCCAATTGCTGGTCTTCCTCACTAATTATTTTCATTATTCCCAATGAAGTATAAACACATTCTCCACCCAAGAAACTACGCCGTCCATATAGGATTCTCAGAAATAGTAATGATCCGCAACCAAGCTTGGGGCAATTCCATAGGAATGACCTTTCGACTTTCATGCATAAAACCCATCAAACTAAGAATTAACTATACATTTTATAGCTGAGAGAATTAGAATTTTAATTCCCAAATCACATACTCTGAGGTTTGCATATATATATATATATATATATTATATATATATATATATATATGTGTCCCATAAGTCCGTCATCATAGGAAAAATAATAAAAAAAGGCAAAACAAAAGCTTTTATTTACAGAACGTGCTCAATATGTCTACCATTGTTTTCAATACACAAATTCAGACGTGATACCCAGTCAGCAAGCACACGGTGAATGATGTCAAAGTAATGGTGTTACATGCCCCAATAATGCGCTGCCGCAAATGTTCAACACTCCTAATTTTCTTTGCGTATACCAGCGCTTTCAAGTGGCCCCAGAGATAAAAATCTAGTGGCGTGAGATCCGGGCTTCTAGCTGGCCATTCCACAGGCCCTCGACGTCCTATCCAATAACCAGGGAATTGTTGGTATAGGTATTCCCTTACTCGGGTGCTGTAATGTGCAGGAGCGCCGTCTTGCTGGAACCATGTTGGGAAATTTCCTTCTTCGTTCAAGACACTGGGAAATGCTTCTTCCTTGAGCATACGTAGGTAGGTGCCTCCAGTAACATGTTTATCGAAAAAGAGGGGGCCTATGATGCGATCCTTCCAAATGCCACACCATACCATCACCCTAGATGCACCTTGTTCCTTTGAAGAGGTATAGCAGTGAGGGTTGTTTTGAGACCAGTAGCGAGTGTTCTGGCGATTTACCTCACCATTTCCATAAAAAAACACCCTCGTCACTGAACAGAATGATGGACGGTTAATTGGCATCCTGAGCATATTGTTCCGTAGCCCATTCACAAAATTCCATTCGCCGGTCGGGATCATCTTCGCTTAATTTCTGTAGGATCTGAAGTTTATATGGATGCCATTTGTGAGCGTGAAGAATGCGATGGATGCTACTTTTCGACACTCCTGTCTCGGCGGACAATCGCCGAAGAGACTTATTGGGACTTCTGTTAAAATGAGCCAGGATAGCAGTCGCTGTATCATCGTCAGTGGACCTCCTTGAAGGTCCACTGCGTGGTTTATCTTCTATGGATCCTGTTTCCTTAAACTTTGCAACAAGTCTGCAAACACAACTCTGTGTTATTGGCTCGCGTTCTGGATGCAGTCTGTTAAATTCAGCAGCGGCCTCTCTTTGACTCCGATTTTCTATGAGTAGAATTATCTGGATTCGTTCTTCCTTGCTCACAGACATTATGGCCTGTAGAAAGAGAAAAATATGAATTATGGTTTGTAGAAATAGAAAAATATGAATTTCTACTATGATGCCGGACTTATGGGACACCCTGTATATATATATATTATATATATATATATATATATATATTATATATATATATATATATATATATATATATATATATATAGAAACCTATAAACACTTACATCCTATTCATTGCTGTTGTTTCGGATAATGATGTTACAAAAAGTACTTTAAACATATTATTCGTACTAGTTTCCTTGGTTATAAATACCTTCAGTGTACAGAAGCACATTAGAAATCAGTATATATATATATATTATGTTCTTGTGGTTCGGAACCCACGTAAAATTGTAGGTCCCCTCCGCCACCACGGAGGACATACACAATACACAATTACGAACACAGTTAGGTAGACTAGCCATGAGTGGATCCTAGGGTCTTTGTTAGTCTGAAACATTATAACATTATAACATTATTATACATTATATATATATATATATATATATATAAAGTTTATTGTTGCTAAAGCCCTTCCAATTTCAAGATGTCTTCAGCCCCGAATATTGTCATTATCATAAGATCATACTGAAATTCACATTAGCAGCAATATTATTTACTAACAACAACAACAACAACAAGTAGAAGTAGAAGTAGAAGTAGAAGTAACATTTGCTTAAGAACTTTGCATCGGGGTTGCCCAGAGGGAATGGTAGAACGGTATAGAACCCTATTTTATCACTAAATAGTAAATAGTGATTAGTCTCGTATAAACTATTATTGTTTATATAATTTAGTTGGTTCGTTAATTAGTTACTTTAACTTAAAAACTATACTAAAAAAGTGAACGGATAAATGCAAAAAACTTCACTTTTTTCTACGTGAAGGTCAAAATATGATAATAAAAACCCACTCTAATAAACAGAGTTTATTTCCACAACAGTTTCGATGCCCACTGACATCCTCTTCGGGTGAATACAGAAAAACGAATGAAGAGGATGCCAGTGGGCATCGAAACTGTTGTGGAAATAAACTCTGTCTATTAGAGTGGGTTTTTATTATCATAAAGTGAACGGACATTCCACTCTGCACTTTCGTGCATTTAACGTTATTTCATCGTTGAATGAAGGGTTGTAGTTATAATTGCAATATCAACTTCACATTCTAAGAAATCATACGAATGTATGACCAACTTTCGTGTTGAGCGAGTTTCACTTACATACATATACAAAGGGTTGACAAAAGTAAATAGACACCTTCCGTTTTTTTTTTTTTTTTTTTTTTTTTTTTTTTTTCCAGATTTTTTTTATTTGATAATAAAAGTCAGTAAATAATAGCAATGTTATTGAATCAATATATTTAGAATCGTGTTGTTTTTCCCCTTCAAATTATGTAAAGTTAATATACGTTCTTGCATTCTGTTGATGAGCTTTGCCATTTGTTCTTGAGGATAATCATCGGAGTGTCTATTTATTTTTATCAAACGTCTGAATTTGTTATGGACAAAGCCGGTAGTTGGACAATCGGCAGTTGGACAGTTGGGCAATGCGCGGTGAGTCCGAAATATACTGTATAATTATATATATATTATATATATATATATATATATATATATATAGATATATATATATATATATATATATATATATATATATATAACCTAATTATATATGTAACCTAACCTTACTAACCTAGCCTAACTTTACTTAATCTAACGTAACCTAATTTAATCTTACTTAATACAGTTGAATACTCTGAACGTTGTCAAGCTGGGCTGGTCAAAGTCCGAACTATTTGTATATTTTGGATTCTGTCAAATGAGGGAGGACAATGCGCGGTGTATCCAGACAAAGCGCGTATTGTCCAACTGTCGAGTTTTGTCCGTATGCCGTATGTTGGAAACCTAACTACGGGGTGACATTCAGTTATGTTGCGAATTTAATTTTAGAATCATTTCGACTTAAAATAACTTCTTTTCACTAAAGAATCAAATATTTTATTCAGTTTTATCCATCTTTGAACTGGAGACCGATTGAAGGACTTCAAACTTTTATTTTGATTTCGTAAAGAATACACACACACACACACACACACACACACACACACATGAGTATAATCGTGGCCAAAAGTTTAGAATCGCTCCCAGATTTCCTGAATGTCTTTTTCGCGTTACAATTGTGAATTAAATACGCTCTAAAATTAGAACATGACACTTGTTACGAAATAAACCTCTCCTCATGAATTGAATACGTGAAAATAGATGATAATATATTCAGAAATAGTTTTTATATTCGAAATGATGAGAAGCAAGAGTAAAGGAATGGAGGCTCATGTGAAAAAGGAAAAGGTTTTCCACGGGAAATAAATTTTTTTTAAATTTAAAGATATTTCTGTTTGTATAAATTAAAGTATTAATTTTTTAAAAGATATTATGTTATTCGTATAAATTAAAATATGAATCCGTTAAATTTTTAATATTAATATAAATGGCCTCAATGCCCAGTAGATTTTCTGGCATCTTTTCGATAAGCCTAACAATGTTCTTCACAGATGCCATATCTATAATCTTAAAAAGAAATTCCTAAATTCTAAATGTTCTTTTCGACTACTATAATTCACATAAAAGAATTAAGTGTAGAACCAAAATTATATAAATTCATTTGCTACTATCATTGTTAGACAACCTTTGCAACCTTAAGAATCTTTTGTAAACGTGGCACCATGGGAGTTTCCCCAGGGCAGAGCGGAAACACTTTGAGAAAGCAGTCGACGCCTCACTCGTCTGGCGTGTGCGTGCCTTCCCCTTTGGGCAGCCGTTTCGGCTCAGGTCCTTGGTTCGTTAATAACTCTCTAAACAAGTGTCATGTTAAGGATTTGATTTTTCTAATTACTGTGAAAGAAATCTAATATTTTGAAAGTGATCTATCCTTGTGAAATAAAGTCTGAAAAAGGAAATTAGTCATTTATATCCTTCCACGAGAGAGGCATTCCATTCTCTCAACGGACTGAGGGAGGGGACGCCATTGAGCGAAGGTATACATTGTTTTTTTTCCGTAACGCGCAGTCAGATAAAGTAAAGGGGAAAGAAGAACCGTGGACGTCAGCAGTATAAACTTCAGTGTCGGTGCAAGGAAGCGATATACTGAGTTTACCTACATATCGGAGATGGTTGTCTAACGAAGAAGAAGCCATGTTGCGACACTCATTTGAAAATGGTAGAATTTAGGCATTATTCCGCATGTCTTGAACACGTTTTTAAAGAATAATGTAGCATATCGGGTGGCCACAAAAAAACTTTACTTAATTCAAAGTTTAATAACTGCAACAATTCAAAACTTATGCGATTGAGCTTTGGCACACATTAACGGATGGTTATAATCTATAATTGCTGAAATTTTCAAATATGTAGGTTCTATAGTTTTGTTACAGTGAACAATTTAATAGCATATGTCTAAAAATAGCATGCCGAAGAAAATGAATTTGAACTTAACAAAATTTACTTAAACAAATGGTCAATGTGACCACCTCCCTGTTGGTAAACTGCCCTCAATCGCTTCTTCCACGAGGAGATGCACTTTCGAACCTCGTCTCAGGTGATATCCTCCCATGCTCTACTGATTTTCTCCTTAAGTTCATCTTCGGTGAATTTGTCTTTCTGGCTGCCGTAAACCTTCACCATGAGGGAATCCCATACTGAATAGTCCATCGGATTACAGTCGGGAGACTGAGGCGGCCATTCATCCTTTTTGATGAAATTAGGGGTCTCTTGCTCTAAATGATTTTGGGTCGCTCGGCTTGTATGGGCGGGTGCCCCATCTTGCTGGAAAATGTAGGCCTCATCAGGATACAGCTGACGACAATCAGGAAGTAACCCATTATCTAACAGGTTGATGTAGCGCTCAGAGTTAACTTTAGTTTCGTTGGTGGCAATAAAATGAATTCGTGTTTTCCCCTTCCATGAAATTCCCGCCGATACCATTACTTTTCTGCTGAATCGTGAGATTTCATGATAAAGCCTGGAGGGAGGAATGTCCTTTTTCCTTGAACCATAAACCCTGTCATTTTGCCTGTTTTTGGCCACCTCCAACGTGAAATCCTTTTCGTCTGTAAACACAACTTTTTGCACGTCTTCAGCTGAGTAGCGTTCATATAGGGATTTACAGCGGGTCTTTCTACGCTGTCTTACATTCTGATCACGCCGAGAAACTCGAATTCTCTTGTAGGCCTTCAATTTCAAACGTTTTACAATCCCTTGTACAGAGGAGCGAGAAATCCCAAGGTTGTACGCAATCTGTCTCTGGGAGCGATGAGTTCCTGGTGTATTCTCCTGGGATTGAATCAGTTCCTCCACGGCAGCCTTATTTTCTTCTGTTGAAACACTTTTGGGCCTGCCGCTGCGGGGTTTTCTAGCTGTTGATCCAGTATCCTTTATCTTTCTTATTAAGTTATAAACACTTTGACGAGTCCAGTTCTTTGCGGGGAATTCTCGGACAATCCTATTTCCATTCCAACCTTTTTCCTTGACACATGCTTCTATGATGGCTTTATCACTTTTACTTAACGCCATGCTGGCGGGGTTTTAGCGGAAAAATAAAAGAAAGCAAATTCACAGTAGGTTTAGCCTACGCCAGCGCGCGTGTCATACTACGCTACATTAGGTTTAGCCTACGCTAGCGCACGTACGTGTCAGATGCACACCAGGCATGCTATTTTTAGACATATGCTTTTAAATTGTTCACTGTAACAAAACTATAGAACCTACATATTTGAAAATTCCAGCAATTATAGATTATATGCATCTGTTAATGTGTGCAAAATCTCAATCGCATAAGTTTTGAATTGTTGCAGTTATTAAACTTTCAATTAAGTAAAGTTTTTTGTGGCCACCCGATATATGGCTTATACATTTCATTCTATACAAAACTGAAGTATTTTAATAATGTTATCTATTATTTTCATTTAATTACTAATTTTATATATTTTTTTTTAAATATCAGTATCTGAATCAAATACTTTTTTGGAATTGGCTGCAGTTTAGAAAAACGCAATCACAGTTTCAATTAATAATTAATTGTCTGTTGATACCATAAATATTTTAACATTTACTTTTGGTGGTTCAGACCGAGAAAAGGCCGTCAATTCATAATTATTCCTTCAACTCGAGTTAAATCTAACGGGCTTCTAATTTACACAGGCTAAAAGTGGGCAGAAAAACGTAAATTTCCCAGAGAAGCGAAGCCAGGTGGAAGTACTTATAAAAGAAGGATACATGCAAAGTCAGGTAGCCTCCCTACTTCAGCCAATCTCGGTCATTAGTACGCAAGGTCAAAAGAGGGTTTCCACTTTTAATGGAATAAATAAAAGCCAAAAACAATATCCCAGCAGGCCACGGATAACGACTCAACAAGGCACTGATTTAGGAGGAAGGCAAAGATCAATCCCTTCATCACCAGTGCCCAGATGTAGAAGGAACTCCCTACTCCATCTAGTCAGTACAATCATTTGACGGAGGTTTCTGAAAGAAAGTAATTTAGTGGCAAAACTAGCGATAAAAAATTCACTCAAATGAAAAGCAGTTGAAGAAACCTCTTTTTTCTACAATGAACATGCTGACTGGATCGCTGAAAAATGGGGCCAAGATTTTGTTCACCGACGAGATGCGGATCACTCAGTTTGGGCAGGACCACCTGTACGTCAGGGGTTTACTACTTCGTCAACGATATCGCTTCAAACACTGTATTACCCTCATGAAACACCCTCCAAAGGTCATGATTTGGGAAGGTTTGGGCGTCCAGGACACAAGGAAACTCTGGTTTTGCCCAAATGATACGTACAACCAAGGATTTCCTGTGTTTACTTAAACATCCTTGAACAACACACAGTAAACAATTTCCGCAACTTTCCATAAGTAAAAATATTAACTTCTACTTTGTCAATTCATTTAAAAAGAAGTTTTGAAGACCATATCTTATATCAAAAGAAGTTATGTATCATTAAAAGAAGTCATGCTATCATCTGAAAAGAAGCTTTGATACCCAAAAGAAGGGAAACTTCCCTAAAATGCACCCTCAAAAAGAAGTTACAAGTTCTAAATTAAGAAAGTTTTATTTTGAGTGACCATGCAAGAGGACAGATATTTCTGGTTGCAGTAATGCGTCTTGCTACACAACTAAAACTGCGAAAGAAATATATATATATAAAAAAAAATCACATTTAAACTTTATTTGGTAACTCTCCTGACCTTGATCCAATTGAGAACCTGTGCATGAAAATTCCGAAGGTAAAAATCTGAAAAGAAATCAGGATCCCCACGAAGATTTTTGTGCTTCCATAATTCAGTTTGGGAGGCGGAAATGGCCCTGGAACTATGCCAAAACCGTGTATATATATATATATGTATATATATAGAAGAGAGAGAGAGAGAACACAAAAAAATAACACTACGAATACTGGAAGAAAAGGAAAGATTGATCTGGAAATCGTCGAGGAGCGTCTGAGTTTCCACCAATGAGAACCATCTTCTTTCATTTCTCCATCAAGGACATTTCCAGTTTACAGGCACGTGTTGTAAGAAGACTGTGCATCCTGTCACACCTCGCAAAAGAATTACTCGGTGAAAGAGACCAAAAGGGGTTAAAAGTCTTTTCCATGGGCTTCGAGAAGCCCAGATATGAGTCCTATTGAGCACGCGTGTGAGAATCTCGATCTCCAATTGAGGAAAACGAGGTGTCTTCCTGCATCTGTATCTGATCTGGAGGAAACATTGTTTGGACTTTGGCACAATTTGGATGATAACGTCATCCAAAATCTCATTGTATCGATGCCACAATATATCCAAGATATATGAAGCAGTTCCAAGATACTGATTGGATCTGTTTACTTATTCAGGCTATCTTATATATATATATATAGGGTTGACAAAAATAAGTAGATACCCTCGCGGAGGGGGGGGGGTCATGGTTATAATAAGCACATTAAGAGTAAAACTGTATTTATTATTTGAGTGTGCACTGAAAAGTAGGAAGCGAAGAATGTGTCGTGTTCCCAAACTAAAGACTAGACAGGAAATATCCTCAACTCTGAAGGAAGATAGCTCTGATGTGAGAGGGCAAGTCTGTTCAACCATTTGCCGAAGGAAATACGGAATCCGACTGGTGTAGTGGTAGAAATCTTCAAAAGAAGACTAGATGCCTGGCTCAGAACAATACCAGATGAGTCGGGAGTACCTGGCTATGTGAAGTGGAGAGCGCAAGAAAACAATTATGGAGTTGCAGTATAATTGCAGTAAATGGACCATTTCACGAAGCCAACTCGAGAGAATAGACAACAAGTCTAGCCTCCGTAAAATGGAGAATAATCGTACAGAACACCTGAATGGTTGAAAGTTTGAAAGGCACACACACACACACACACACACACACACACACACACACATATATATATATATATATATATATATATATATATATATTTTAACTGCAAATAACACACAATATAATTAATGTAAAGAACGACGCTTGTGTAGAAGAGCGTTCCGTACAAGATGAGGAGGGAGAACGAACAAATGAAAGAATTACCCGGTTGGTACCTCATTTTTCATTTGTTCGTTCTCCCTCCTCATCTGGTGCGGAACGCTCTTCTACACAAGCGTCGTTCTTTACATATATATATATATATATATATATATATATATATATATATATGCAAAGAAATCACAAAGCAACACGTGATCTTTTTTATAAGCAAAGAACTACAGGGAAAAGGAAAAGGAAACACGAAGTTCAAGCGCTTTCGTGATATATTCACATCTTCAAGGACAAGAAATAAATAAGCTATTTCTTTCTTGTCCCTGAAGATGTGAATATATCACAAAAGCGCTTGAACTTCGTGTTTCCTTTTCCTTTTCCCTGTGGTTCTTTGCTTATATATACCGGGTGTCCGAGAATTATCTGTATAATATTTGGCTGTTATTAAAAGTCAACCATGAAGTGTAGAAATTCCAGTGTTGTCCCATTTTACAGAGAATCTCATTACGTTTTTTCTGATACCACGTTTTGACAAGTTTTTTAGAAATGTACGCGGGTGACAGACATTGATGATTTAAAAGCAAGAATCACAGCTGCTATTGAGCGAATTGATGTGGATATGCTGCAGCGTACATGGCAACGTTTGGAGTATCGATTGGATGTTTTGCGAATCACTAATGGCGCACATATCGAATGTTTGTAAGAACGTTACTTTAATAAAAGAAACTTTTGAAAATACAGATTCTAAATAATCTTGTTTAAGAATTTTACGTGTGTTATCAAGAATTTTATTAAAAGATGAAATTGTACAGATAATGTTCGGACACACTGGAATTTCTAAAAAACTTGTCAAAACTTGGTATCAGAAAAAACTTAATGAGATTCTCTGTAAAATGGGACAACACTGGAATTTCTACACTTCATGGTTGACTTTTAATAACAGCCAAAATTTGTACAGATAATTCTCGGACACCCTGTGTATATGTGATATATATATATATATATATATATATATATATACCTTCGTTAAGCTTGGTTTAGCTTCCGCCGGAATTGTTCATTCTGACGAAGGTCTAGCTTGTCACTCCATCTTAGACTGACAGTTTAACGTGGAATCCGAACCACGCCCCACCAGCAGTCCAGCGTCTTAACAACTAGGCTACACAGGGTACGTATGTGTCTGCGTATGGTTTGGGGGTCACCTGCTCGATATTTGTGCATTAAAAATACAAAGAAGTAAACGCCTGTGGCAGAAAATTGAAACAATCAACCTCTGTGCTCACTTCCGTACTGCAGAGAAATCAGAGTGTGAGTGAGATCTGGAAGGGTATAAAAATTGAAGTCTCGAACACAGTAAGGGCATAGCTGCGTTCTCTTCACCACTTTATGCCCAAACGAGATAGGATTTCGTTTCATTTTTCAAAGAAGTCATTTCACATGACCAGCAATTTTCTATATATATATATATATATATATATATATATATATATATATATATATATATATATATATATACAGGGTGTTCCATAATCCGAAGGCCTTTCCCTCACCAGTGTAACTCGTTTCCATCTTCGCCAATGCGTGTTATTCTACCAGCAACAAAAAAAAAAAAAGGTCCCAAAACAAGACATCAATTTGAACATTTTTTCGTTCTAATACATTACTTTGGTAAATTTAATTTAAAATAAATTTTCCCCATGAAACCGGACTTATGGGACACCCTGTATATATATATATATATATATATTATATAATATATATATATATATGACATAAAAGTAAATAGACGCTACGATCATTGTTCTCAAGAACAAATAGCAAAACTCATCGATGGAATGCCAGAACTTGTCACCTTTACTTAATGTAAAGAGGGGGAAAAAACAATTCTAAATATATTGATTGAATAAGTCTCTTATTATTAATTGACGTTTATTATCAAATAAAAAAAACTATGAAAAAAAAACCCGAAGGTGTCTATTTACTTTTGTCAACCCTCTGTAAATACAGTATAATATAT